>CATIWK010222872.1:0-14214 GCA_949634005.1 Mallotus japonicus
TTTTATTTTTGTCTATGAAGTCCTAGGTTCATCTAAAATCACTTTGTTTTTTTAATTTTTCACAAAAATTAAACTGAATCAATTTGAATTCTAAAAAATTTTAACCAAACTGACCGAATGCTCAGGCTATTAAGCGGAGAGGATGATTTTTAGAGATTTCAATTAGTTGATAATTTTTAAAATTAAATATTTATACTTAATTTGATTTTATTTTTGCAGCGGTATAGATTGAATTCCTAATGTATAATGCCATAAAATGAATATTTGTCATTTAATTACTTAATTTTAATGTTTGTTATTATTTTATCAAGAATAAAGGATTAATTAATTAAAACTAAGGCTTCGTTTGTTTGTGAAAAATATTATTCTGGAAAATATTTTTCCTTATTTTTCAGTGTTTGGATTACCTAGGGAAAATAAGTCAAAAGAAAATAATGTGCCAGTTAAAGGAAAATTATTTTAAAACAAGGGAAAATGATTTCCCATTTTAAGGATGAAAAAACATTTTTCAATGTCTTCTCTCCTCATTTATTGCATTTTCTTTTATTTTTCAATGTCTTCTCTCCTTATTTATTGTCTTTTTTAATGTTGCAACCAAACATAGGAAATTTTTTTTTTTAGATGAAAAATATTTTCTAGAGAAAATATTTTCTGCAAACAAACGGAGCCTAAAGCAAAGACGCCTTTGAGGGAGCAGTCAAGTGGTAACTTCTCTCCAAGTGCATTCTAAGGTGTATGGTTCGATTTTTGTCATTGTTTATTTAAAAGGGAAAGACTGCCTCCTATTGTATAATCCTTTAATACTAAGGTCATATGACCTCCTAATTGGTAAAAAAAAAAAAAAAAACTGAAGCAAAGACAACATGTTTTGAGAAAGATTACATAGTCAATTAAGAGGAAGAGTGGAATTAGCTACATATTTAGCCATAGCTACCACATACATTTTTTTTTTTTTTTAACTGGAGCTACCACATACATTATAAATATATTTTAGTATAATTCGCCAATGTACTTAATTGTATATAAATGCTACTTTTAGAAATAAACTAGTATTGTACCCACGCGATGCATGATTTTATTATATATATATATATATAAGTTAATTTATTATTTTATTTTAAGAAAAATAATATTTTTATTTGGCATAAATATTTTATATTTTTAATTTATAAACTATATTTTAATATTTTAAAAAAGAATTTTAGTTGTAGTTATATAATTTGATTTTGTTCAAACATACACATTGAACTTAAAAATATTTATTTGACTCAATTATATATTAAATAGAGTTTTTGTTGTAGTTAATCTATCATATTCAACTTATAAAAAAAAAATCTGTCATATTCAACTAATTTAATCCTATATATGTAATCTATCCTAATGGATGTAATTAGTTAAAATTCAATATTTAAAATATATGATAAAAAAAATTTTCTAAAATTCTGTAGAGATTTTTACCTTATTGGATATAATCAGTTAAAATTTAATATTTAAAATATATAAATTAATCTAATGGTCACTATTTCATTTATATAAATACAAGCATTTGTACCATAGAAAAGAACCTAAAAAATTGTTAAAGATGCTCCTTTTACGATACAAATATTTATATCTATACAAATAAAATTAAAATCGTTAAATTATTATTAATTTAATTATAATTATTGATACATTTTAGAAGTATTGATATATAAAAATAATCAAAAGTTGCAATTAAATAAAAATTAATATAATGTTTAATTTTATTTATATGTTACAAATTTACAATGGGGTAAGAGTTTTTTTTTTTTTTTTTTAGGTGAAGCTGACAGACCCAATTTTGCCCTTAAACCCTGCATATAATAAAGCAAATAACTGAAGCAGAAGAACTACAGCAAAAACCCTAATATCCTCCGCCATTGGCAGCACCCACCACACTACTGCCATACATAAACAAAAGAGAAAAATGGGAAGCGATAGTGAAGCAGAAAGATCCCACAGGAAAGAGAAGGAGAAGAAAAAGGTGGTAGCTTTGTCACCTATTGCTAAGCCACTTGCTGGCAAAAAGCTCTGCAAGAGAACCCTTAAGCTCGTTCGAAAAGGTTTCTGCTTTTACAATTTTTTTGAGAAGGCAACTTCTGTTTTATTTTTTTTTATTTTTTAAATGTCTTTATGATAAAGAATGCAAATTTCTTGTGTTTTATTGAAAATAGAGCAATTGGGTGTTCTGTTAACGAGTCATTTTATAGATTTTTTATTTTTTTGTTTGTGTTTTTTTTTAATATAATTGAGTTAATTTTCATATGGGCATTGATGAAATCAATTGGTTTTTTTGTTCTTGCAGCTGCTGAGCACAAATGCTTGAAGAGAGGAGTGAAGGAGGTGGTCAAAAGTATTCGCCGTGGTCATAAAGGGTCAGTTTTCTGTTTACATAATAGAGTCGTCCTGACTTTGAAATTACTTGTAAATTAATGATGTTAAAGGATGTGTTGAATGATGTTGAATGATATTAAAGTGACTACTGCTAAATCTTACATGGTGAAAGCTTTTGGAAAATATTGAGTCATCGAATGACAATTGTTTATTTCATAAGATGTTACCATAAAAACAAGGGAAGAGAAGTGGGGCTACAAAGTTTCTTACTTGTGATGGGATTGTAGCAGGTTTCATTTTCCTCAATTTAAAAAAAAAAAAAAAAAACTTGCTACATGTGGATATTTTGGTAACTCGTCTCTGTTTTCATGTTTGCTAGTTCATTTGTATTGATCTTTACTTGTATGGTTCAGTATGCCATTAATGAGCTGCAGTTTGATGCATTCACCTTCTTTATGCATCAGTAGTTTCATGCTGATCGTTGAAGTTGCACAATCTTGGGATTTTGTTGCTTATGGACTTTTCTAAATAAAATTTCCCCATAAACTCTTGAAGAGCTACTTAAAAGTGCTCCTGCATTATTTATGTTATTATCACTTGTCTTGATGTAAAGTTTAAGGCCTAAAATCTAGTATTTCAATGATTTATCTTTTTTGTTGGGTGCAGGTTATGTGTCATAGCTGGGAACATATCTCCTATCGATGTAATCACTCACGTTCCAATCTTATGTGAGGAGTCAGACATTCCATACATATATGTTCCCTCAAAAGAAGTAAGCTTCATATTTTTTTTACGTTGCCTTTGTGTGCAGAATGGAATACCTGCTTTTCTTTATTTCATCAGAGATGGCACCTGTGTAGTGTTTTATAATGTTTCATTTTTCGCTCGATCACTCCAGCATCTCTTTTTGTGACAGCTTCTCTACATAAAACACAAGAACCAGTTTTCATCAGTAAATGCACTGACAAAAATTACTCTATAGTCATCCATACCAACAGATCTGTACCAAAGTTATAGTGAGAACTGAGAAGTTAAGACATCCAAAATATTTTTATTTTGCATCTGTCTGTGTCATGCATTTAGTAAAACCATCAAAACCATCGCAATGTACAGCAGGGGTGCTAGCCTACTCTTAATTAGGCATATGATTCATTATAATATCAAAGCCATCAATGTGGAAAACTTTTCTTAGCATTTTGGGCGTGTGATAATGAGAACCCTTAATAAGGCTGCCCCAAGTGTACAAAGCTAAAATGAATTGGTGATTATTGATTTTACTTTTAGGCAATACTTGTTGATCCTGGCTTGTTTCTTTTCCACAGTCATATACATGTGATTTATTAATAATTCATTTTATTATGTTTGTCTACCATGTCAGGATCTTGCAAATGCAGGAGTTACCAAGAGGCCTACATGTTGTGTTCTGGTGTTAACCAAGCCTCCCAAGGGAGAAATAACAGCAGAGGAACAAGAGGAACTAAAGGCAGATTTATCCCGAGTTGCAGCTGATGTGTCTGAACTTGCATCCTCTCTTTTCTGATAAAAAAAAAAATGGCATGTATTGTAGTTATTAGCCAGGTTGTGGACTTGATATTGGCAAATGTAACATGTAGTTGGTAATTCCTTCTGTTGCAGATGGATGAGGCTTTCCTTTTGTTTTCTTTTTTATTTCTCAGAGATTTTTTTTAATGAATATGATTAAAGAGTGCTCTGTGTCTATACAGTCGGTTAGCTTCTTGCAGAAAAAATTTCATATTTTTTTATCATAAGAAGCTGAAGCGCATGCTAATACTTCTGGCACTATTCAAGTGAAATTTTATATTTTTATTTCTTAATTGTACCATTATTTAATATTACTTTTTAATTAAGGTATACTTTTATTATTTTTTAATCGATGAAAGATTCATTTATCTAGATACATAGTATTCAAATCCAAAGATGGTTAAAAAAAAAAAAAAATCCAAAGATGGTTAGAATCAAATAAGTTGATCAGGAGTGGGTTCAAATCAAGCCTCTCCCTCCCACCATGTAATAATAAAAAATTCATAATCTGAGAATTAAAATTCAATCACAGATTATCAAGAAATCAAAATTGATTAAATTGAACTATATAGTATTAAACAGAAGAGCAGACTTATTTAAAGACTTGACATTGAAGATCTGAATAAGAACAAGAAAGAGAAATCCTAAATCATCTGTAAAAGACGATTCTTTAAAGTCCATCAAGAATACCTCAGATCTCATGCTGCAGGTCAATTATATGATTAACCACCATATATGATTACTAATACAGCCCTTCATTATGAACTTGAAATTTTACATTTACAATTACAACAATATCATCATTTTGGAGCGAACACCAGCATTTGCTCTATGTAATTTGTATCCCTCTCGGTAACAAGGTTTGGATATACATGCACAAAGCATTGTGAAAATTTTATGCCTGAAGGGAATCATCTTTGAGATGTGAGGCTCCTGAAAAAGAATACGCCTAGGCCACCAATTGCTAAAGTTAGAACAACAGGCAGGGTAATGGAGTTCACATCAATTGTTCTGTTTATTCTATCGGTTCTCTCCTGACGAGCCTTCTCTCCCCAGAATTCATGCAGAAGATTGCTCAGATTATCCAACTGGTGAATGATTTGACGTTGTCCCCGTGCAATTAGTAGAATCTGTTCAGGATATGATCATTATTTTATTAATAGTTCAAAAGACAATGAACTATAACTCATGGTTTCTATTTCAAGCAGGGACACAGATACTCTATATAACTGCATATGCAAATTGTACAATTAATAAAGAAATCATCAAATAAAGCACATCACTAGCAAAAACAATGTATATTTGGATGGTTGTGACTTGCACCATCCGTGAAATTGACGGGGCATATGAATCAGTGTTCACTTTTGTTAAGACAGCCCAAAACAGACAAAAGCCGTATAAGCCTAAACATGAAGAGATGCTTCATATTTAATTTCTACTAGGAAGTAGAATGCTGAAAATAAACCATGAACAAAGTAATTAGAAGACCAAAGATGACTACTAAGATTTTATGGCAATTTCATCGGCATAATTAAGCCAAAAGGGTTGCCTCCACGGATAGTATGAAATAAATTCTCTATTTCATACGTTTATGTTCAATTAATACTTATGGAAATTGGTCTAGGTGATCTTCAACTCTTCATCATTAACAGGAACTGCTTCTTTTCACCATCGAATTTGCAAAAATATCACCCACTAAGTTCAACCATTTTCAGCATGTGTTGCTTTTATGTCACATTCATGCCACAATCCTATTGTCTAACCCTTTCTCTCTTTATGTCCTCTTTGAACCAAAACTTTTAAAGCCTGTCCTCAGTTCAAAAAATCTGAAAGATAGAATTCAAAAATATTGCATTTTAGACTAAACAGTTCTGATACTAATCATATTACCAGTCCACATTCAGAAATATATATATGTGTATATATATATATATATATATATGATAAAGCCAACAGCTGGCCAATCAGAATCATGAAAATGCACAATATGTTTTATCATTCGTTTTAATATTCCTTCGTCTAGGAAACATTATAGGCTTTCTTAAATTAGTTGGATTACCTCTTCCATCGGGGGTGACTCCCTAGCCAGTTGTGATGAAGATGAAGAAGTTGGTAGTAATGAGCCATTACCCAACCCAGTAACAAAAGCAGAGGTGGGTCCAGAACCATTGCAGGCTTCGGCTTGCACTGCCAAGTTTTGTTGGCTAGCTGAAACTTTCCTGATACTAAACTTGGAATTCAACTCCTCAACCCGAGATGTAAACTCATCCATCCTCTCATTCAGGGTGGCAATTTGTTCAGAGAGTTGAGTAATTGCACCCTGAAACATTCCCAAAGACAAATAATTGGTGAAAATTAATGCTATAATTATAAGCAAAGATGGAATCAAAGAAAACAAAAAACCCAAGGAGTTTAGAGTAAAACAAATAAATACAGAAAAAAATAGAATCAATATATCCTCTTTCCACCTCTCCCTTAACCAAATAAACAAAAAGGGAAATAGTAGATTCACAATACCGTTATTTCCTCCATTATATTAAAAAACAGAACTAGTACTGAACGTAGATATACTTTTACAGCTAATAACAACCATTTATCTAAGGCAGAAATAAACTCACCTGGTTTGCAAGTGTGGCAGGTGACTCAGGGGTTCTTCCGTCAAACCTTCTATTATTAACAGCAAGTAGTGTCAACTTGGAAAGATTCTTTTCCCTTCGATTTGCAGATGAGAGCGATACGCTACTGTAAAAATTGTCAGAGATTCATCAAATTTAACTGGCAAATTCATTGCAAAGGTTGTATCAATAATCAAAAGTATGAAATCATATTGTGGATTCATTTGTCCCAAAGAAAACCCATAAGAATTTGGAAGAAATAGTAGAATTTCAAAAAGTATAATGAATTTAATTAAAAAGTAATTGATTACAATGGAGAATATATGAATTGTCAAACAAATCACCCATGCAGTAAAAACAATCCATAGCACATAGAGATCTTCCAATTTCTCTTCTTTTCTAAGTGTCAAACAAAATCAGAAATTGCATTTTTTCTTTTTAATCTTATATTCTATCCCTTAGTCTAGGAAGTCAGATACATCAAAATGCAGCTAGGCTAGAGAGTACCGGCTCAAATACTTGTTTCTGCTATCTGCAGAAGCTCGGGAAAGAGCTTCTTTAGGGCTGGAAACCAAATCATCATCTATGCTGAGCTTTGTCCTCAAATCATCTGGCAATGCCTGCAGGTTGATCAAATAAGGACTGCGTGCAAATCAGGCAAGGCATAATTATGTGAGGAAATCCTTACCATAACTTCATTGACTAGTTTCTCTAGCTGAATCTGTTCTATGTAAGTACGAGGAACATACGAACCCTCCAGGCCTAGCTGCTCTGCCACAAATTTAACGTACAAACGATCTCTACCTTGCACCTTGATTCCAGAAACAACATGAGTTTAGGCAGTGTTAATTTATACAAAAGCTGTCCCAATAAAGTAACAATGATAGCTTCCACTGAATATACTACAGAGAAAGGTGATAGTCATTAGAGAACGGTATAATTTTCCTTTAGCTGTACAACTGATGCATCAAGTGACAGAACGTGGAAGGAATGATTTAAATCAGTTAATTTATTGGCCATTTTGAGAAATGAAGATTGGCTTGAAACTCTTCCAAGTTTAGTTGTAATAATTATAACAACAGTAAAGCCAAGCCCAGCCCAGCCCTGGCGACTTGCAAAACCTCAGGACAAAGGCCAATTATCCGAACATCAAGGACAAGGCACTGGTGAAGAGAAATCAGAACTAACAACAGGACGGCCACACTAAGCTATGAGCTAAAACATATCATTGGCAGACAGTGGCCATTCGTGTCAGTTGATGTAAGATTGACAAAAACAAAATAAACTGATAACTACAAGTAAAAGGAGGCAATGTACTTGAATGAAAATGGTTCTTCACACAGCTAACAAATGCAGAGAATCAGACCAATCATCACTTAGCTACAAGGAAGAAAGACTACATTTCATTGCAACAAATATCTCATATGATAGGATTCATAACACTATCAATCTCTATATTAGATCACGGACCATTCAAGCATCTTTGCCTAACTACATTTTCACTCTATCATCTCAAGTGGAACAAGTTGTTTAACAGCCCGGACTCAAATTCCAATTTCACTTAAGTTAAATCGACTTTAAGTCAGATTTCAGAAGGAATGGATATATCACAATAAACTTCAAGAAAATATGAATTTATGCAAATAAATATCTGAGATGTAATCATACCTGAACATATTGACGATTAAGCTGTTCTAGCCAGTCAATTTTCACACAAACCCTGTCGTTAATAAACGCATGGCTGCTTCTTTTCAAGATAGTGGCAATTGTGTACCCCAAAGCCATTAGCCCTCCTAGAAGACGCACACTAACTTCAAAAGTTATTCTAGGCGAAATTATAAAAGGACTGTCTGTAACCCATTCCTGAATGCAATAAGTATAATTGTTAGAAGACAACCTGAGATTCCAACAACCTGCCATCTATACGTTATTTTAACAAAACTCCATAGGGTAAGTTTCTTTTTGCCTCATGAAAACCACTAAAAAAATTCCATTTGTATGTGTGTGTGTGTGCTGCATCTTAGTGATCTTCAATATGAACAAATGTATATGTTTATGCCCCATTGATACTTAAATAAAAATGTACCAACTCCAATTGCAATGTTATAACCTTTTCAATTATGGATCAAAAAATTATTGAAGAATTTATTTTTTAAATAAGAAAAAGCACATTCTTTCCCTTTTAGTAGATGCCATACATTCTCTCCAAACACAAAGCATTGCTAATGGCCAAAGGCACTTGTGTTGTGGATTTCATCATAGCAGCCTAGTTAACCAAACAAGCATGTAAGTAACTATTCCAATACAACAATTAGTACAGCAGGTAGTGAAGTGCAAGAGAGAGTTCAGATACAATAAGACTCCAAGACTTTTCTGCAAGCACATCATCCCTAGAACCACAGAAATATGGTCACATATAATCCTAGTAATTTTAAGACCACATTCATCATTGAAGTACTTGTGTAGTCAGCATTGTTTTTGGCCCTATTGGCTTCTTTTATCCAGCCCTTAAGAACTGACTAGTTCACAGGAAAGACAAATTAAACATGCAGTACAGGCAAGGAAATGAGAACCAGTTCGATTGAATGCACTATTTAGGGCAAAGAAAACAAGGTGTACAAGTGTAGCATCCGAGAGAAAGCAGATCAGGAGATCAAGAGAAAGAGAGAGAGAGAGATCATGAAGTGTTACACCTAAATCAAATCCCTCAAATATAAATTCCTATATGCTTGGCATTCGGAGAAACTTTCAAGATAAAGAATATTGAGGGCGTCATAAAACCTTGAAAGATTTGTATAAAGCAGGAGAAGGTGCCACATGTTGAAAGTAATCCTCATCAAAATTAAATAGACAATTTCAGGTCATATACACCGACCTGAGGACAAATTTACAGTTATCTAACCTCAAACATAAGATTGTATTTTCCATCCCTGTTCCTCATCCTCAGATATGATTGACATGCTTCAGGATCTTCACCAGGCGGTAGAAGATATATGTCGTAAGTTTCCTCCTTTGTCTCAGTGTACACTTCAGAGACAACAGCCTTAATTTGTTCAACTGTAACTGATCTTGTCGACTGCAATGATGGAGAGCAATTGGTACCAGCATTAGAAGAAGATAACCACGACGAGGCATTGTTCATAATAATAAAATAAAAAAAAAAAACTGAATATGAAGCATGAAGATTTACCTTCAGAATATAAGTAGGATTCTGAAATCCTGTGAAAGGATTAAATTTGTTAGATATTTTAATATGCGCTGTTCGAAGATCTGGCTCAATAAAAGCCTTATACATAGGATAAACCTGTGTTGAAGAAAAAAGGTAAAAAAAAATACAAGTCAAGGAGATGCCTGATATTGTTAATGAGGCAACATAATAAGAAGGCCACAGAAAAGGAAAGCACCGTTTCAGAGATTTGGTGAATTATTTCTTCAGGCTCTTGTCCAACACGTTGAATATCACGTAAGACACGTTTGACAAGGTCAAAGTGAACTCCACCAGTGATAGATACGCGAAGGTCTAGTAAAGGTCGCAATCTCTCGCTTAACGCATAGATGCCTTCAATAATCACAATGCGGGAACTAGGAACTTCAACTGTCCTGTTGGCAGAGAGAGTATGACTAAGAAAAATTATTCTGTCAAAACTAATGATTGCATATTTAACAGGAGGGAGTTGGGGACAGGGAGAGGAGAGATGATGAACTCAAATATGATTGCACAACAAAGAAACATCAAACTTATACAACCCACATGAATTTAAAGATCAACTAAAATAGCAGTATTTCTGGCCTTCTCATGACACATGCTGAACAACTAGGATCATCAGTATTTAATCACGGATTTCTATTTTCATTTTCCCTGTACAGGCTCGATAATTGGAGATAGCAACAAACCTAGGGTAAAAGTTTTCATGTGATGAAATAGAGACAGAGACCACAACCTGTAATCTACACGAGAGCTAGTCTTGAAATCGTATACTGGAACCTGAACGGCTTTCCCTGCTTTTAAACCATGTATATTTTCCAGAAGGGTGTCATAATCCGTCACCCGTGGGTCTGTTGCAAATAATTCACAAACATTAGAGTTCCACAATATCTGCCTCGTGCATATTGAGTCACCAAACATAATGGTCACTAAGTTACTTAAAACAATTCTGAGCAACCAGAAAATAGCTAAGATAGGTATCAGACGATGCTCTTGCAAGAGTGCATAAGATATTAAAAACATGATAAATTCAACATAACCTCACAATTGCCACATTAAATGATCAAGCGAAAGATTAACCGATTACCCCCTCTTTCACAGTATGGCTGGTGCATAAGAAGTTATCTGATCAAAATAATTGCTCAACCAGCATCCAGGTTAGGTTTACATTACATAGTTTTTCGTGTTCCTATTGCTTGCTTATGTATCCAGAAACATCACAGCTCACTCCACCATGTGGATTTCATATGGAGCAACTAGCTTTTAACTTGTCTTGTTGTTCTTCTTAGAGCTCTTCACATGAAACTTTTTGTATTTGGATTTTCGTGTGTTTTAGTAAAATAGTTTCACCTTTAGATTTAATGGCCACATTTTCAAAAGCCCCACATTCCTTGCCAGAGTCCCATTCTTCCATATCTTGCTTTCTCTAGTCACTGCAAATTTCAACTCTTGTCCTTTATGACTTACGAGTAGATTGTAGAACCATGCTATTACATTCTAGACATGAAAATAGCCTTCAAACCCGTCTAAAATGTGTTTAAAATATTTGACCTTCCTGGTAATCACAGTCTAACTCATGGTTAGCTAACAAGACCTCATTAGCAAATCATGCAATAACCAAAAAGCCAAACCCTTCAAAGCTCAAAGAGATATTTAGACTAACAAGTACAGTCAAATCGATATGCCTTTACATATCTTAGTTGGTGGTCATAACATTGAGATTACGGCCATCCAACAGTCCATCTTCAAGTTGAATGCCCGTAAGAAAATTAAAAAAAAAAAAAAAAGAAAAAGAAAAAAAATTCAATATGCAATCACTTGCATCAATTTATAGTAGCATCATACCGTTATACTGATCAGTCTTTTAGCAACAAACTTTAACAGAAAAAAGTTCAACAGATTTTCATCATTTCTTAAAATCCTTCCCTAAAGCAACCACTTTATTGGAGCAGAAGCATCATTTTTTTCCCTATTAGCAAGTTCTAAAGCAGTAAGAGCATCAAAGCCAAGGGCCAATGACTTAATTTGGGTGTCAACAATCCAAGAATCAAAACAGAATAAATCACCAGAGGCTCAAAAAAATAAACAAATGAATACAAGAATGTTCACTTACCATCAAAGTTGCCATCGATGATGCGACTAGCATCATTATAATTGTCCATAGTAATGACAGCAATGCTAGGCATAAAGTTGAGAACTTTCTCAGTGAAGACAGTCTTTCCAGCCCCAGAAGGGCCAGCAACTCCAACCAATATTAACCCCTCATTCTTTTGAGACAACAATTGGCAGGCACGAATCACGACAAAAAAACCTTTCTCAAATGGCAATGTCTCTTCAATGGGTACAACCTCATAGCGCTCAGAGTCCTTCTTTTTCACCAACTGAACCTGATCTCTCAAGAGACCCGAACGCCGCCTAGGTGAATCTATACTAGTAGAAGAATCTTGAGCCATTCAAGAACTGAAAAACAAAAAAGAACCCAAGGCCAAAAAAAAAATGATAAAGCACAAAAAGGTTCAAGAATAATTGAAAAATAATTGTCCCAAAAAAAAAGACTTAAAAAATCAAGAAAATTTGGCCTTATGCATGTATGGATTTCTTGGAAAAATATTGTTCAAGAACTTTAAAGATCGGAGAAGAAGAAGAAGAAAAAGAAGAAGCAGCAGCAAGGTGGAGGATTGTTAGTGGAGGCATTGATGGATTGGAAGTGTATGGAGCTCATGACAGTGACAATTTATTTATTTATCAATAATATTGACATTATTTTGTGGATAATGTCTTTTTTATTTTTTTAACAATGAATGTCTTATTTATTTATTTTTTTGAGAATTTAATAATCTAAAACACATATCCAGTCCAGTGATATTACTCGTCAATTAATAAAATTATAATAATTTTATTAGTCACGGAATGATATATATACTATATATAATCTAAGTTAGTGATGTGAGATTC
Source organism: Mallotus japonicus (assembly GCA_949634005.1). NCBI lineage: Eukaryota > Viridiplantae > Streptophyta > Magnoliopsida > Malpighiales > Euphorbiaceae > Mallotus > Mallotus japonicus. Next base: position 12,670 of record CATIWK010222872.1, read on the forward strand.
GAGATCAGAGGTGACTTATTTATTTATTTATTTTTGGTGTAGATGAGCGATCAGCATTGGTATTCAGAATACTCTCTGCACTTTGGTTAATCTGACTCTGTCCAGTGAGTGGAAAGGATCACTAATAATCCAACTCACGGCTCATTTCGGAGCATGATCGAAGGGACTGTTTTTGCTCGAATATGTTGAAATTATTTTATTATTTTTGTAGTCCTATCATATTGATCGGATTAATTTAAAATAAAAAAATTTTAAATATGAACAATTTAAAAAAAATAAATTAATAAATTGTAAAAGTATCAAATGAGATCACCAATTTTGTAAAAGGAACAATTATTTTGTTATTATTTTTTTTTAATTAGTAGAGATAAAAGTAGAATTGCAGATTGGATTGTAAAAGTTGTCTTGACCTTTTCTCTCCACTAATAGATTTTTTTTTTTATAATATGATTAATATCTCTCCAGCTGTAGAGGCTTTATTAATATAAAATACTTTTTTATGTTCAAGAAAAAAAACCAATTTTTTAACAATAAATTAAAATATAAGAGATTGTTCTAAAAATAAAATAAATAAAATATAAGAGCTTAGAATGTTACATTGTGAGCAGTTCAATTACAAAATTCACGTATCATAAATTTTAAAAAAATTGATCGTTAATTTATATTTTACGTGAAATGTAAATAATATATATATATTTAAATAAATAAAATAATTTTAATAAATTAAAAATTATATATTGATTAAATATAAAAGTGAAAAATTAAAGAGTTATTATAATAAATTTATTTGATTATTTTTATAATGAGTACATATATTTTTTTTAATATGCATGATATTAATTGAAAAAAAATAATTATTTAGATATTTTATTTATTATTATTACAATAGAAACATAATAAATTGAAAAATCTATATTAATTTGATAAAAAAATTAAATGAATTTTAAATTATATTATAAATTTAGGAGCAAATAGAACTTTTAATTTTTCAAATTAGTCTATTTAACGATAAATTAAATGGTAGAGATATAATAATTTAACATAATAAAACCTTTAAAATATTTAAATAAATTATTAAAAACACAAAAATTTAATAATATAATAGGTCAAATCTCATAAATGTTATAATAATAATTAACTTCACATAATAAGTCACATATCTTGCATCAAAAACATCAGACGAAAAAAAAAGATATATCTCAAATTTAAAATATAAATAAATTGACGAAATGTCTAAATCATTTAAGATAAATGACTTATTATTTTATTATGAAATCATTATTTTATTACGAAATCAAGACATTAATAGAGGTTTTAGGTTTAATTCTTCCCTTCCTATTATCTCTCTTCAAATTCTTATATAATGACAATGTTTTTTTTTTTTTTTTTTTACAAAAAAGAGTAAACTGAGGGACTTAAGCAGTAGCTTCAACTTGACTATAGTCCACCGTAACCATGACCACACGACCAAGTGGCTTGACAAAAGAATAAAAGATATTTTTCCAAAGTGATTTGAAGATTCAATTGCACCATCCTTACCATGAG
>CATIWK010222901.1:0-10852 GCA_949634005.1 Mallotus japonicus
AAAGAAACTACAAATTACGAATTATACCTTCTTCATTTTTTGATAATATGCCTAAACTCCAAGTCCTAAACTTGTCTAGAACTTCAATTAAATCTCTGCCTGAGTCTCTTTTCGGATTGGTTAACCTCAGATGGCTGTTTCTAAACCATTGCAAACTTATCACCAGCTTATCGCCTAAAGTTGGAAAACTGAAGTAGCTTGAGTTACTTGATCTTGAAGGGACTGAGATCATGTGTCTTCCCATTAAGGTTGGACAATTAACAAATCTCACATGCTTGGAAGTTTCATTTTTTGAACCCATTAGTAAGAGGAGATCAGAATAGGAAAGTTCAATAATTCATTGTGGAGTTATATCGGCTTTATCAAATTTAGAGGAATTGAACTTTGATGTGAGTTTTGATGACAAACGGTGGAGTGCAATAGCTGCAGAAGCTATCATTGCTAAAGTTTCCAAATTATAGGCATTAAGCACTCTTAAATTCTACTTTCCCAAGGTGGAACTATTGAGCTATTTTAAATGGGATAGATCTAGGAATTCCTCTCTATTTCCTTCTTCATCGTACATGGAAATTGAATCTCTACTTCCATTTCCATTATTCTCATGTTTCAGAGTTACTATCGGTCATATTGTTGAACGTGTCATATCTCGAATCCCATATGATGCAGAGTTCGAGCTAGAACGATATGACAGGTATTTGAAGTATATAAATGGTGAAGGCATTCCTTAAAATATCAAGAGGGTGCTTAAACTTGCTACTGTACTTTTATAGACTGTCATTCAACTGTCAGAACATTTTCTAAATTTGGCTATATGAATATGTTGTATCTAAAATGCTGCGTAGCAGGGGAATGTAATGAGCTGCAAGTAATTGTATATGGTGATCAAATTGAAATGGAGTCATCCAGCGAAGCTAAGTTTTTCCTTTTCTCGCTGGAATATTTGTGCATCTATTATATGAAAAATTTAAGGAGCATATGGAAAGGGCCAGTGAATATGTACAGTTTTTGTTCACTGAAATCCTTCTCTCTGCAAAAATGTATAGAGTTGAGCACCATATTCACTCCTGGATTGCTTTCTAATTTCATAAAACTTGAAGAGCTCACAATTGATGGCTGCCCTAAAATCACAAGCTTAATAAGCTACGATGGCTTTGAGTATGAGATCAGTTGCATTCTCCCTGCCTTGAAGAGGATGTCACTTCATTTCTTACCAAACCTTGCTAGCATCTCCAATGGTATGACCATTTCGCCGAGACTCGAATTGATGATTTTTTGCCACTACAAAAATCTCAAGAGTCTCCCCATTAACAAAGATTTCAATTTTGAGCTGAGGAAGATCAAGGGTGAACTGAGATGGTGGCAGGAGTTGAAGTGGGAAGGCACTCAACAAGACTCTTGGGATGACATTTTTGAGGCAGTTAATAAGTTGAGATGAATTGTATGGTCAGTACAATTCACTTTATGAATATGTTTGATGAATTCCAGCTAGAACGATGGTTATGGTATTGATTGGATAGTTTTTACTAGTTTAGTTTTGGACCATCTTTGTTATTATTATTATTTTCTTTTTTTATTATAAAGGTCTATGTTCATAATGTTTTTATTTTATGTTTGCTAATTTGGATTGAATGGTACTCAAGCTAAACCGAATAATTTCAATGGATCTATATTTATTGACATGGATAAATATCATATAAGCTAACGAGGCCTAAATCAAATGATTAAAATGGAGATATTAAAGAGAATTTTATGTGAGGTATAAACCACGTTACTCTACCCTTTGTGCTCTAATCTATGCGTGTCTTTTTCCCCGGTGCTTATATTCAACCATGTTTCTGTCAACTTTCAGATTGATTTGTTATGTGATGTGGTAACAGGTATGAAATATAACTTAAAGGCAGAATTCTGCACTGAAATGATCAGATGGAGATTGGAACCACAAAGTTAATTAGGGTTTGTTTAGAGAAAACCTCGAAAGATAATTCTATTGATGAAAAATAAAATACCACTGTGAAATATTTTGGCAAAATACCTTATTTCACTCATGAACTTTATCACTATGGTCTATTACACACCTCAACTTTATTTTTTTCTTATTACATATATGAACTTTTATTTTTTTCCTATTACATGTATAAATTCAATATTTTTTATTCTATTGAACGTATAAGTTGTCAGCGTGGACAAGCACTTGAAGTTCAATAGAATAAAAAAATTTGAATTCATACGTGTAATAGGAAAAAAAATAAAAGTTCATACGTATAATAGGAAAAAAATAAAGTTGAGATGTGCGATAGATCAAAGTGATAAAGTTTAGGTATGAAAGAAGGTATTTGGCCAAATATTTTTAATAGACTATTTATACTAGGGTTAAAATGGGGAAGGGATGCTCCTACATCATTATGATAAAATATGATATAATAAAAGTTTGAAATATAATAAAATGCAATTAAAATCATGATATTTAATGCAATGCTTAAAAGTAATTTTCATTCTAGATAAAATTTTAGAGGTTTGGAATAAAATTACAAAATAAAAACTGTAAACGTATTTAGTAACTAACAAAATAGGAGGATTTGATTTAAGCTGCGGTGAAAACCATCACCATATTATAACTAAAATAGCACCCGACATGCTGCCAGGCCTAGAAAGATATATTTTGCACCATATACCACACAAAACTTGTTCCTTCTAGATTCTAATAAATCTTCAAGCATAAAAATAGCTGAAATTATTTTATACATACTTAGACCAGCAATATCAAGACCCCTAATATGAACATCATGAAACACCTTGGCAACTTATCATAGTGCCTAATAAGAATTTTACCTCTAGAAACTACCACTGATATCTCAGATTTCAAATGCCATATCATTTGAGAAGTGATGGTAGCTCACACCACTTATTCAACAAAAATGCCAGATTTGACAAAAGCAGTTAAGACCAGCCATGTAAATGTGTCATGTCATGTAGGTTATGTTATCATTTAGTAGAAATTTTGCTTATGAAACATGGAGACTACCACCAATTGATTAACAACTTATATATTTTTTATTCATTCTGATCTACAACAAGTCTAGTGCACTCTCAATTACATTCTTTTAAGTCTAGTACACTCTCTGATATATTTAGCAAACATCCTTATTGCATAATTCTGTATGTACCATATGCAATACTTTCCTTACCATGAAATTAGAGTATGTTAAGCAACACGTAACAAAATAAGGCAGTGCTCTTAACCATAGTACATGTTAATCAAAATCATAACAAGGATATTCTCTGTGCCACCCTTTTTCATTAGCTCGATCAATTAATCTTTGTAGCAAAGAAAGTTCCCCCACAATCCATTGAAACAGATCCACGACATTAGTAAGATATTGATCAATAAAGCTGAAAAGTCAACTAGTTTGATTAATAAAAGGTATCATAACATGACCACATAGCAGAGATACTAGACTTGGAATTTTAAATTTTGACTAGATTTTACAGTGCACACTAGATCATTGGCAAAAACACATGAATTGTGATATTTTATGTTAACAAGTCAAACCACGTGAAACGTGAATATAAGGGATTGATAAGCATTGAGTTACTTTCCATTTATAATTTCTGGTCTAGCAATACGGAAAAATAATGCACTTCTCATTTGTTCTTTTACACCAAGAACAAATTATGCACTTCTCATTGAGATACTAGACTTAATTGTACTCAGTAAAGGTCCAATATGTCTTAATTTACAAAGTTGAAGTTCCAATTTGACCCTTTTGGTGGGTCCCACGAGTCCAGCTCTATATGTTTGTAACGTCTGTTTGGGCTCCGTCTTTGTGAGGTCCAATTTGAGACAATATTGAACAAAAAAGTTCTAAATGGGAACAAAAAAAATTTAAGGGTTCAATCCAGTCCTCGGCGCATAATTCAGGGTCCAATTTGTACCTTTGGCCTTAATTATATGAAGGCAAGTTTTCTTAAGATGAATCTAAAAAAATTATAACTTATTGTCGAGTTTATTCTTATTTACTGCCCCAACTTGGGACAAAAATATTTTATGACTACATAGACATTTTTTTTTCTTTTTTGGATAGGAAAATGACTTTGTATTAATTTCGAATGTTTGGAATCAATACATCATTTTGAATAATAACTAGGAACTGGTATGGAACATTACTCCATAAGTCCCCTTGTCCGAATAGGAAGTCGTTTCTTGATAACCAATCTGTAGCAGTATTGGCCTTTCTACTAACAAAGTTTATAGACACATGTTGCTGCTCTGTTTCCTGGAGTAATTACTGGATATCATCTATAACTGCTGCTATTTCCCATGGAATCTCTTCCGGAGAGTTCCTTGCTGCTTGAACTGCTATTTTGGCGTTAGACTCAATGGCAACTTGTCTAAGTCTTTTGGTTTTTGCAAACAGTAAGGCTTCTCTGAGGGCAATGGTTTCAGCTACTAAAGGCGATGAGCATTTGACTTTTTTAGCTTGAGCTTGCACTACAGCACCACTTGAGTTCCTGCATATGACTATAATCTGGGCTTCTTTTTTATTCAGATTTAAAGAAGCATCACAGTTCACCTTAAGATCATTATCTATTGGAGGTTGCCAGCTTGTCACATGAGCATCCAAACTTTTGGGGGCAATGGTGAGCTAGTCTAGTTGAGTAATGCATTCAGACCATTGGGTTTGAGCTTTTCAAATTACCTCCTCGGGGTTAACTTGTTCCTCCTCAAACAAAGCTCTATTCCTGCTTTTCTAAACTTGCCAACATAAGCATGCAGCCAGTTCTAATCTTCCTTCATCTCTATTCTGATTCAGCATATCGGCGATGATTTTCCACCAATTCCCAAAAGATTGGAAACCCACATTAGAGGGCCTATAATTTAAGCCTGAACCAAACCAGATTACTCGAGAATGGGAATAAAGAAACAATAGGTGTTCTAGGGATTCATCTTTCTCTTTACATAAGGGACACTTAGCATCAGTAGCACAACCCCTCACTCTTAGATTGGATTTGGTAGCGAGAGAGTCAGTCAAACATCTCTAAATGAAAAATTTTACCTTTTCTGGGACTTAAAGTGACTAGATGGATTTCTAAGTGAGTTTATCTGGAGCCGAAGATGAAATTGGGCGGGTTTCTTCTTCCATGCTAGTGGACTTGATCTTTAAGTAGTTATAACCTGATTTAACAGTATAATTACCTTTTTTATTATGATGCCAAACTAACTTGTCAGTGCCTTTGCCTCCGGATATGGGAATTCTGAAAATAGCTTCAACTTCCATTGGATTGAACAGTTGTCTTATGATGTTCTCATCCTATCTACACTGAGTGCTGTCAATTAAGTCACGAACCAGGTGGTATCAAGTTCTAGATGGGGCGTTGGTTGAAATGTTGAAATCCTTCAATTCGGGTACCCATTTATCGTGCCAGATGCTAATTCTATTGCCTTTAGCAGCATTCCACCTACATCCTTCTTTTAGCAAGTCTCTTCTAAGAATAAGGCTACTCCAAATCCATGATGGATTTTGGCCTTTCCTAGCCTCCAAAAAAGTCGAATGAGGAAAATACAAACTCTTCAGGATCTTGGCACTTTGGAGATGAGGTTTTGTTAATATCCTCCAGCATTGTTTAGCTAGTAACGCTTGATTGAATAAAGCCATCTCTCGAAAACCCAAACCTCCCTCTAGCTTATTTCTCGTCATCTTATTCCAAGCAACCTAGTGAATCTTCTTTTTAGTATAATCTTGAGACCACCAAAAACTTATAATCATTTATTCCATTCTATTAGTGACAGAGAGTGACACTTTGAAAATCATCATCAAATAGCTAGGAATGGCTTGTAGGACAGATTTTACTAGCACGTCTCGCCCAGCTGAAGAAAGGTATTTAGTCTTCCACCCTTGAATTTTTTGTGTCACCCTTTCAATAAGGAAGTTACAAAGCTCTCCCTTAGATCGATCCCAATAAGCTGGGACTCCCAAGTATTTAGAGAGAGAAGTCGATTCTTCTATCTGCATCAACTCAGCAATTTCACTTTGCAAATGTACAGGAGTAGAGGCACTAAAGAAGATACCTGATTTGCGGAGATTGATTTTTTGCCCAGTGGCCATGAAATACTTTTGAAAGACTTCTTTCAAGTTATAAGCTTCTCTTGTTGTTGCTTGGCCGAAGAGTATGGTATCATCTGTAAACTAGATATGGGTTATAGTGTCACAATGCCTGTTCATCTTGAACCCATAAATTGAGTTAGTTGCAGTTCTTTGATATATCATTCTAGATAATACATCAGCTACAATGATGAAGATGTAGGGGAAGAAGGGGTCCCCTTGTCTCAACCCTCTGCTAGGCTTGATAAATGGTTGTTCCTCCCCATAAATAACCACTGAAAAACTAACTGTAGAGATACAGGTCATTATTAGAGCCACACATTTCCTATTAAACCCAAGTTGGATCATAGCTTGCACTACAAAATTCTAACTGACTCGGTCATAAGCCTTCTCCATGTCTAATTTAAGTGCTAGATGATGATTGTGTCCTCCTTTGTTTGCTTTCATTCTGTGAATGACTTCATGAGTTATTATGACACTGTCCTGAATGCTCCGACTTGGGACAAAAGCTGTTTGTTGGGGAGAGATGAGAGTATCAAGCCACCTCCTTAAGTGATTTGCCAGTGTTTTGGCAATAATTTTATAGGAGATGTTGCAGCAACTGATTGGTCTGTAATCAGATTTTTTTTTTAGACTATGGTTGAGTTGACCTGTATAAAAAAAGTTAGAAACCACTGAAAACACATAATGTTTTATAAGATCCCAGTGTTGTTGATAGAATGCTCCTGGGAAACCATCAGGTCCCGGAGCTTTGATTTTACCCATTTGGTGAGTTGCTTCTGTAATCTTTAACTTTGTGATAGGTACCATTAAAAACTCATTCATCTGATTAGTGACTACAAAAGGAATGGCCTCTCTCACTTCTTGATCTATTGCCACAGGTTCGGCTTTATATAAGTTCGACTAGAAGTTACTGATTTCTTCTTTAATTAGCAGCCCCTCAGTAATCCAAGCTCTGGATTGTGGAGAGGTGAAAGAATTTTGTGTTCTTGTCACCCTCTCTCAACCAATCCACTTTTGCTCTTTGAGCCCAGTACATTTCCTCTTCTTGCCAAAAGTCATTGAGATGGTGTTTTAGGGACCCAATTTCTTATCTCACAGCATCTGTCATGTCACCTTCATGGAGCACATTAATCCGATTCTTCACCTCATCAATTTTCCTTCTCGAATTTCCATTGATTTTCCAATTCCAATCTTGTAACGAAACAGAACACTCACTCAATTTTTAATCCAGCAACCTCTGTTTTCTCTCACCCTTGTCTCTTTCCCAAGATTGTTCAATAATATTTCTACATTCCTCTTCTTTTAATCCACTTCGTTTCATATTTAAACCCTCTCTCATTTTTAGGCTATCTCTAGTCTCTTCTAATAATCAGTGGCATGTGGTCCGAAGCCCTGAAGCTTTTGTGTAGAACCAGAGCATCAACATTACAGTTTCGCCATTCTGGGTTCACGAGGGATCGATCGAATCGAGCCATAATCTTTGAACTGCCAGCTTGCCAGTTGTGCCAGGTAAAGCCATGACCCTTGTATTCAATCTCAACAAGGTACTCTTGTTTCATTAAGTCAATAAGAAGCGAGCCTTGGGTCCAGTGAAAATTTACCCCTCTTTGTTTTTCTACTGCTGCTTTGATCATGTTGAAATCACCCGAAATTAACCATAGGTCAGATCTATTCTGAGTATAAATAGAAAGTTCACTAAGAACTTTATATTTGTCTTTCTTCTCCTGCGCACCATAAAAGTCGGTGAAGAACCAATCTTGATTCTCTGTAATGCAAAGATCTATGTAGTTCTTGCATTTCGTTTCAACTGATACTGTCCATTCTTTCTTCCACCAGACGGCCAGACCGCCTGCGGTACCGTTCGGATCCACGTAATCACTTTCTTCAAATCTGTTGGCGACCCTTAGCTTCTCTAATCTATTGCGATATGTTTTGGTTTCCATCAGAAAGATCAGATCTGGGTTTTATTTTAGTATTAAGTCTTTGAGGTACCTAGTAGTGGTTTTGTTGACTAAACCTTGACAGTTCTAGGTAATAATGCTCATGATGAAGGAGAAGAGAAGGGAAGATAGATCGGGCCAAAGGTAATATGAAAAGGGAAAGATGAGATGAGGAAAAACTAGGGGATCTACTCAAACCCTAAGAGAAAGGTTGAGAGAACACTATTTTTGTCACACAATTATTCTTGGATTTTTTGCACACTCTAACCAATACTCGACAGCAATAGTCCATGACTAGATCAAGTGCAAAAGAAAATATCCAAATATTTTCATACTCACTTCTTCTGTAGTGAAAATTAATCACTGCAATCAGTTAGAAAAAGTGACAGCAACAAAACTTTATGAATTTATTTGTCAAATACATTTCATCAATAAAAATGAATTTACTCTTAAACAATTTCATAGAATTAAGAAGTCAAAATTAGAAATGAAATTTATAAAGTTTTCATTTGAATCAAATACACTCACTTAAATTTGCAAATGAAACCATAAAATTTTATGGAATTACATAAAGGTTATTTCTATATAGAGTATAACTATAGAACTTGTACCTAAGTTGTGAGACTTCAGTAACAAGTTTTTCTTCAAACAATTTCTAACCATTGTTGAAACTTTAGATTTTGTGATGCCACTCAAAGTTCCACGTGAAATTCTTATGACTTTATTCAGCTCACAGCCAATCTTCATAACTTACGTTTTATACATCAAATGTATAGAAACTATCAAATTTTCCACAAATAATTTCAATAACATTTGTGCTTTTCAGGTTTGATAATTGTTTTTTATGGTGATAGCAGGTATAAAAAGCTCATAGTACAATGATTCAAGCATTTTATCTTTATGACTATTTTGCTTTTAGTTCTTCATTCCAAGGTTGCAACATAAGAAACATAATGCACAGATGTAGTTTATCATTTCCCGAAGTTTCATTTCTAAATCCACATCTCTCTTGACAATTTATTCGGGCACGTCAACATCATTATCAGTTAACAAAAGTACTAGGTTCAAAATGTGTTACATTGACAACAAACATATGTCAACGTCACTATCAAATAAGTTGGACTTAACCGAAGAAACATAAACTAATTTTTAACACAAATATGGAATTAAAAAAAAAGAAATAAAGTCTTCTCACTAGGACCCATATTTAAATTTCAGTATACAACAAAGTACCTACATGATTTGTTATATCTTCATGCAATACTTGAACCTTCTCTTCCAACTCCACCTATTAAAGTTAAAACTTCAGATTAGCAAAACATCAAGATCCGAATAACATTCAACATCAATTGAGGCTCTAAACAATTAAATCGGAAAATGATGCTAAAGGATGGCTTTTAATTTATCCAAAAAGACAGCTTTTTCATACAACACACCAGAAAAAATGCTAATTAATAATATTTTTCTAAATGCAACATAACCGGAAAAATATAGTAACTTCTAATCATCCTCCTCGACATTCTACAACCAATAAAAAACACTACTATTTCACTACGAGCCAAGCAACTACAATTGAAAAAATGCTAGGATAATCACCTAGGTATCATTATTAGAGATCCTTCTATAGAATACAGTTGGAAATAGTACATATGGTTTATCATGTGAACTATAAAATTTTTGAAATTTAGGGTCCAGAATCTTTAAGAAAAGGGTTCTAGCAACTACTAGGTGAACTGGTATACTCATTTATAGAGCCAAAATATGGCATTGTTGGCTGAAATCACCAGATTAGGTAGCTGGTATGCAAAGAGAATCTCCGCAAACTAAACCTAGAGTTAGTTTAAAGGGAAAAGCATATGGTCTATCCTCAACTTTGGACCATTTGTCAATTTTATCCTATTTTCAAAGTTATTTCAATTTGCTCCTCCAACTTTTCAATTTGTGTCAATTCTATCCAAACGGCAATGGACATGAGGCAGAGCTGAGGTGGGATTCCAACGTGGCATAAGAGAGTTTGACATGGCAAAAAAGCGTCTTACGTGACCATATCACCTGATCAATTCTATCCTCAACTTTTCAAGTTGTGTCAAATCTATCCAGACGACAAATAAATTTTGAGATTTTTTAAAATTATGTTCATAATTGTTTAATTATGCATATAAAGACTATTTAGTTATAACTGAAAAATTAAAATTAATTGACTCAATTTAGTTTTTAGTGTTGAATTATGGCAATAAATTATTTTATTTTAAAAATAAAACAAAATTAAAAATTAATTTGAATTTTAATATTGTAAATATTTTCTAAGGATTAAATATAAAAATAAATAAATAAATAAAAGAATCTTTAGTAATTAAGAAAAAAAGAGAGATGCCTTCCGCCATTTACAATGGCAAAATGGCTTTCTAGCCATTGAAATTGGCAAGATTCCTATGTGACAGCCACTTTTTTCTTTTTTTTCTTTCTTCTTTTTTTTTTTTGGGAGAAATGAGGAAAAAAAAATTTGTTGTTTTTTATTTCACTATTTGAAAGTCGAATTTATTTATTTTTACTAAATCACCACAAATTGAATATTCAATTTATATAATTTAATATATATCTTATATTCACCACAAATTGAATTTTCAAAAAAAAAAAGAAAAAAGAAAAAGGCAAAAAGTGGCTGTCACATAGGCATCTTGCCATTTTCAATGGCTAGAAAGCCATTTTTAAAAGAAAATAATTTATTATCATAATTCAACACTAAAAACTAAATTGAGTCAATTAATTTTAATTTTTCAATTATAACTAAATAGTCTTTATATGCAT
>CATIWK010222981.1:0-14924 GCA_949634005.1 Mallotus japonicus
ACTAGTTGAATATATTTTTTTTAAATAATAATAATAATAATAATAATAATAATAATAATAATAATAATAATAATAATAATATTACTTAAATCTTCCACCACTCAATATAATAATAGATACTAATAATATATAATAAACAAATACATATATGTATATATATATATATATATTCACTAAACCACATACTTATGTATATATATATATATATATTCACTAAACCACATACTTATGTATATATATATATATACATATATATATAATAAAAACCAATGGAATTTAATTAAATTAACAATATTAAAATAAATACTTAAATATCAAATAATTTAATAATGTTAAAATACTCACTCATACACCAAATAATACATTAAATCTACAAGTAATAAAATTTAAATTTAAATATACTTTATTAACACTGCAAATCTCACTTTTAATATTAAAATTTTAATAAAAATTTCGGGTCTTAACAGAATGCCACTTAGCTATATAGTCAAAGAAAGATTCACTAGGTTTTTACTTTGTGGTTTCTAAGTCCTTTTTAGTTATATCTAGCTGAATGTTGTATTTATATTGCTTGATGAACTTTTGAGCCAATGGAAGCCGATCACTTTTGATTTCATCCTCAATACCAAAGAACCAGGCCCTTGGCACTTTTTCTAATAATGTGAAGAAGAAACGGATAATCTATGATTCAGTAAGCTTAGTTGTAGCCATAAAAGTAGCATATTGTCTCAAATGGACCTTTGGATTACCAGTACAATCAAACTTAGCAAAGTTTGGCAACTTGAAATCATCTGGGAGTGGTTCATCTTTGAACAGTGCTAAATTTATAAAGCTCTTGGACCCATGTGACCCTTGTCTTTGAATGCAAATTCGAGCTGAGCCATTATGTTAGTGAGTGATTTGACCTCCCCTATTGATTCAAGCTTAGTCATGTCAACTATCTTTACAGGTGTTTGCAATGGTGCATTTTTAAAAGCATAATAATATTCATCATTATCTTTAATCTAAACTAGGGTAGGCATAACATTCTTTCCCTTATCTACCTTAGGGTTAACAAAGCCGGAAGCTTCATTCAACACGCCGACAATATGGTTTTTATCTCGGGAATTATAAGCTTGGTTGTTGGTAGCTTTGATTTGATCTTGGAGGATTTCATCCATAGTGCCACTGGTGAGCAGTTTTTGAATTCCCTATCTCGGTCTATCCTTAAACCTTTGACATGAACTGCCATCTGGTTCACCCATGCTGGAAATATTACTGTAGCTTATGTGTCTCACCAGTTTTTGAGTGGTTTTCCATTCCCACTTTTGTTGAAAGGCTTATGTAAAGCTATAATTTTGCACATTAGTGACACTACAAGAAATTAACGATTTAGCGAAGAAATTTTCCGTCGCTAAACATCTAAAAATCCGTCGTTAACTATTTTAGCGACGAAAATTTTTCCGTCGTTAAATGCTTGTCGCTATTTTTTAGCGACAAAAAAAACCAATTCGTCACTAAAATAGTGATGAAATTCAGATTTCGTTACTAAGTTTAGCAACAAAATCTGAATTTCATTGCTAAACTTAGCGACAGAATCTAAATTTCATCGCTAAACTTAACGACGGAATCTGAATTTCATCGCTAAAGTCAATATTATGGAAGCAAATTAATAGCTAATTTTAGCTACAGAATTCAAATTGAATTCTGTCGCTAAATTTAGTGATATAAAAGCAAATTGATAGCTGATTCTAGCGACAGAATAAGAATTTGGTCGCTAAAATAGTGACAAAATTTAAATTATGTTGCTAAATTTAGTAATCTGAAAGCAATAAATTTTACGATATTTAATTTTTTATTTTACAATAATAAATTATTAAGTTAAAATAAAATATATTATATATAAAGTACACATTCATTGAAAAATAATTATAAATTCAATACATTGTTAAAAAAAAAGAAAACATTACAAATAAGTTAAGTTCACTATTATATCTATAATAAAAAGAACTACAAATAATAATTAGTCCAAATAATAATTTTTGAGTGAACCCCATCCTCCATAAAAGGCTTGGCCTCCTTAAAAAAGTCCACCGCTAGTAGAACTACTGTAGTGGTTCCATCAGTTTTTCTTGTTATCTTCATCAATCATGCGTAGAAAAATAAATAATTAATAAAAAAGTAAAATTATTTGGAAAAATTAATAATTTATTTTATTCTTTTTAAAAAATAGAGAAAAATGATCACATAATGCTTTGAAAAAATGGACATTGTTTTTGCCCATGATTCTAGTCTTTACATCTTACACATTAAACAATTGGCAATGAAATTTAATTGCAAGTATCTTACAAAAAAGGAAGGAAAAATATTATGTCTTTGCTCTTCCCATTTTCTAATGTCCAATCTCAATCCCACATCTCCCTCAATCAATAAATAGATAATATAAAACCTTAAGAAAGTTGTTTTTATCTAAGAATTATGAGTGAAACTTGAACTGTAATATCCACAAGTCAAAATTCGGTACATCAGACAAGAAATCCCATTACAATTCTTAATTTAACAAGCAATAACTAAACTACAAAACTACCAATCTGATTGATTCAAATGAAGTAACTAAAGTTTAAAACTTTCAGATCTTCCCATATGTCTCTGACACAAACAAGTCCCATTGGTCACTCAAAGACAAAATTCCAAAAAAAAAATTCTAAAATTGAAACATGATATGCTTAATCCTTCAACATAAATCAATGAGCACACATTTAACACAATATACTCAAATTGTAAAAAATGGAAGTTAAAATTAACAGGAATCAGCTCAATTGCGGCTGAAATGATGACAATTTTACCTTAATCTAAGCTAAAACAGTAACTGCGAGTATTGCTTGAATGTCCTGCATAAACAGATAATTAATAAAAATAAAAATAAAAATAAAATGATGTTGCAGAGAGTAAAAGAGGAGACATAAGAGAAGAAAGCGAGGAAATGAAATAGATAAAATGACTCTGATACCATCTAATCCAGCCATTCCGATGGATTGATGTTATTGCCTCCATTATCGACCAAATTTTGATATTTTTTGCAATTTTATCATGAACTAATTTTTTTAGCACATTGATGCATGTTCAATTTTATCCATTCTCGCATGGTGGATGGTGAGTGGCTTTGAGAGGCTGTTTGAGGCTGAGAAAGGGCGAGGCTGTGCAACTGAGGGAGAAGTCATTGTGTGTGGCTCGGTGGTGATAAGTTACTGGGCGCTACCAACAGCTCGCATTGGCAGCTTGAAGGCGGCAAGCTGCTATCCGAAGATGGAAGCAGGCGACTGCTGGCGATGAAGATCCAACGACTGCTTGGGCGGTGGCTTTGGAAATTTTGGCAACAGAGTGAGTGAGAGCAAGGTGAGGAGAAGAAAGAAAAAGTTAAGAAACGGAAGAAGAGATGAATGAGATTAAGGCAAATTTGATTGTTAAAAGAAAACGATGTTTATGGTTATGAGAGGCTAGGACTTGGGGATGAAGAAATGAAGGAGAGGAAGGAAAGGTGGCTGACTGATAGAAAAAGATGTTTAGAATATGAGATATGTTTATATTTATTGTGTACCAAAACACTCCAAACTACGTAGTTTTGAGCTATATTAATAATTTCAATTATGTTTATTTAATATTAATATATATTTTTATGATATTTAATTGTTTAATTTTTATTTATTTAATACTAAATTAATATTATATAATTTTTACTACCGCTATATTATTTCATATTTAACATTATATTCACTTGATCCCTTTGAAAAAAATTATATTTACTTGATACTAATGTTTAATGTTGATATTCATTTACATCATAAAATTATATTGTTTTATCATATATAATTTTTTATTACAATTAGTATTTTAAACTATATTTATTTAATATTACTCTAATTTGTTAGTATAGATGGTATGCCCTAGAGGCCAATCACATGTTTTAACATTGTACATAATCCCAAATGGTAATAAAGAATATTTTTTTTATCTAAAGTGTTTATTTAATTGAATATTCATCCATTAGCATAATGTTAAATAAATTTATTATCAATAGTTGATAATATGAGTGACAAATTTATTTAGTACATATGCTATAAAATGTTCATAGTCGATAAATTAATATTTGGGTAATATTAATTAGACTATCACCTCTGTCTATTTTCCTTTATTAGTACTTGATACTAATAGTGGGAGGTAGTGAGTCTCATGCTACTTGATATGAGATATCAGAATAGACATATGGATACTCATGTGATGGGTGGATCAAACAGTGACGTTAGATTTGTGATCATGAGGATATTCACTTATAGTTAACGATCACAATCTAGGTCATAATGGAGCATATAGTCCTTTGACCTGAGGTGACATGGTCATCCACATTACTGCTTACACACCTATGTTAATCACACATGGGTATATAACATGTGGTGGCTCTAGTCGGTTAAATGTAGGGATGAGTGTTCGACCAAAATAGGATTCATTGCCTGGAGTGAACCGGGATAAGATCCTATACTATCTGAGTTTATTCTTAATGAATAAGTTCCTGGCTAGGACAAACATAACACAGTCTGAAAGAGTTTCAATGCTAGAAAAGAGTTTCTAGTATTTGTTATGTTTTATCAAGAATTAAAACTTGAGATGAGATCATATGATACAGCTATTATAGTTTGACTAAACCTTGACTCTAGGCTATGTCGGGATCTTCTAATAAAGGGATTTTAGTGCACAGTAATTACGACCAAAGCGTTCGTGTGAATCAATACATGCATTCATTTCTAATTAGGTAGTTGTAATATCAATGCTAGGGGTCACTCACAACCCATGAGAATTAAATGTGAATAATTGGGATTTTTATATTTAGATTTGAAAGGAGTTTCAAATAATATCAACATCGATATTAATCTAATTATCGATTAAAGTGTTTAATCGATTAATTAAGATTAATGGAATCGGATTTATGCTTTAAGCAATGATTCTAGCACATCATGAAATCTAATTCAATTAAGGGTTTAATTATTAATTAATATTTAATTAATATGAGATATTGATTAAAGTATTAAATTAATAATATATGTTGTTTATAATTGGACTTTGATTAGTGGCCTAAGTTGTTAGGCCTAGGCCCAAAATGAGTCTTGGACCAAAAATTAATCTAAGATGTTGAGAAGGCCCATGAACCTTATCTAAGCCTATTTGTATGATGGATTGGGCTTGGGCCAAGTGTTAGCCCAATTACCAAGCCCAAATCCATGTATATATGATATGGTCAAATTTGTCATGTTAGGCATACCCTATCTCTATTGTGTAAAATGTTGACCATGGCAAGGATAAGGTGAATATCATATAGGTACATGTGATAATGAATGTAGACAATGCATGAGATGTATTCTCTACACAATTCATGGAATCCTAATGATATACATGTAAGTTGTAAAATTATTATGTCATGGATGATGTCATTAGGGTTTTGCTTTCTCTACACATAAATACATAACTTAAGAAATGTTCTTAAGGTTAGAGAATTAAGAGAGTGTAGAGACACCTCAAAATAGAAACAACATAAACCCTAAAGTTCTTGCAAGGAGAGTAAATTAGTGCAAGTCTTATGAGGGTCATTAGAGAGGCTACTTGTAACTAATCCAATCTAAGCAAGAGGGAGATTTCGTGGAGTTTTGGTGTTTCAAGCTAGAGGCCTAACATTTGGGAGGCTAGAGCATTTGATTCAAGTGTTGAACCAAAAGCATATCCAAAGCTTGTAGATAACTATTGTGGTCAACATCAAGCTTGGGAGTTTGTAAGTATTCCTAAACTTAGAGTTTCCTAGGTTGATGTTTCTATGTGTTGTTTGCTATTTAGATATGTAAAGTGCAAAATGGATTCTTGGGAAAGGAATTCTTCATGTCATGAAGGGTTATGCAAGTGAAAATTTTGAAATTTCACCCTATTTAAGGCTTGTGCCCACCACACATGAAAGTTGCATAACCGATTCCTAACATAATTTATATCAAAAGTTATGTATTATTGTTAATACATACAAGATCAATATGCAATTTTATTATAATATTTATGTCAATGTGAAATAATAATTATTTAAGCTCCACAATAAATTTTTATGAATTAAAAATAATTTTTTAAAAATGAATATTAATTAATATTTTTTTTAATAGATATATATCATGATTAAATAAAATGAATAAAATTTTGAAACTTAGCATTTACCAATTTCGTCGCTATTCAATATTGTTGCTAATTTAGCGACAGAAATAAATTTCGTAGCCAATTTAGTGAAAATTTTATTTTTGTCGCTATTTTAGCGACGAAATTGTATTTCTATTGCTATTTTAGCGACGGTCTGTAAGGTTATAATTCTATCTCACTATTTAGTGACGATTATAATCCTTAGCTAAATTGGCAGTTTCTTGTAGTGCGAGAAAAAGATATAAAGTGAACATGTATGCATGACGTGACCCTGCAAAAGAATAGGGTGATGTGATGTAGAATGGCTGCAAGGAGAACGTGAGTTAGCACATGATTTCCACATGTATGTCATGTATGCGTGATTAATAGAATTTAAGAAAATTAGTTAGCATTTCCTACATAGGGACCAAACCAAACACAAGTAATCAAACCCTTCCAACCTTATTTTTCCATAAGGTCAATCAATTTCCTTTCTAGGTGGGTTTTGACTCCTAGTCAATAGGGGACTATAGTTCTGCACTCAAACCAAGTTGTTTCAATTTACTAAAATAAAATACAAAAGATAAATCAGAGGACATTTTCAGAATGAACCCAAGGTAAATGTTGGCATAAGAAACATGATGCGATATTACAAATGATGTTCATGGTTCATGTGCACTTGTTTGCACAAGAAATATGGTCAGTAAAAGGGATTATAACCTCATGCATACTAGGTCAACATTCGATACATTTACTAAACGTCATATAAGATTCATCAAAAGGTTTATCATCTTTTTTTTTTCTAAGCAAATGTCCACAATCTAGTCAAAATTCTTGCCTTATTTTACTAAATCTAAAAAGGAAAAAAATATAATATTTTATAGGTTTTTTCATCAAGAGATATCACTTGACAATCTTTATAGACTATTTAGACTAAGGTGCATAACTCACACCATGCCTTGTGTTTATAAAATGTTAATGAAATCATACGATCCTTAGGATGCACAGTCCATGAAAATTAATGAAATATCATCAAATTGTGATAGAAACTATAGAATATCACAACATTTGTAAATATCATATCAAACAATTATCATTAAGATATGGTAATCGTGCAAAAGCTAGGTAGGACCCTAGGGAAACTTTCTATTGGTTTATTCTGAGTCAAGTGTGAAAAGCTAAGGGCTCCTTTAGCGAGAATTCCCCTATGACCAGGATTACAAACTCTAGTAAGTAAATCTAGAATTCTTTTGACAACTCATGAAATGGGTCAAGGCTAAAGGTGATGAATTTGAATTGGTCAGCCCATGACTCGTGTGGAATCATGATGGATCACTTTACATCATCAATGACTAACTGGGACCAGTAGTGCACATGTAATGTGTTGTGCAATATACAGTAGTAAAGGACACCATATGATCAGGTATTATATAATGTGAAATAGTTATTTTTTATTTAGCATTTTAAATCAGTATCCTCAGTGGAGTTGCCGCTCTGAGTGACCTGAAGAAATTTATTTATTTTTCTTTTACTGAAAGGGAATTCCATTCCATTTTTTGGATAGGGTAATGATTGGTCTCAGGAGGATGAGAATTTTTTATTTTGTGTGGAGTCACCACCCATTCACTTAAAAAAAAAAAGTAAGGGACAACATCGGGTCACTCAATGAGTATTGTCCCTAGTAGAGATTCTAGGTCTGGAAGATTACATATACTTTTTACCTATTGCTCATTGTACGATATTTTTCATATGGCAACCGTATCAACATAGTTTCGGAATGACAGTTTATATATACATTCACGTAACATAATGAACCTAAAATAGAAAAATTAATTACAATTATTTACATCACTTTCCCAGTAAATATATTGAAAGAGAAAAGTGTAAAAAGGCAGATATAGTCCTAGATTGAGAAAACGCTTGCAAAATAGGGATTAGCATAGGTATATATCTCCCGTTCATTCACAAACACACAAATTTCACATGAAATAACAAAACAATTCAAAATGCAAATATTGCACAAAATTAAGATAGAATGATGAGATTTATAACAAAATGACAATATTTTCTAACAACCTAAAATACGAAGCATAAAAGTAAACAGAATAATTAACGATATATTATATTAACATCATTGTACCAAAAGAATGGGAGTCTATCTGAGAATGTAATTCTTATGATGAAAATAATTATTTTGAATGCAGATTTGATGATTTTGGAATTCTGATCTTTTATTGACTTTGTAGTCAAAGTTATAGCGGTCACAAAGCTCCGAAAATAATACATTTCTCAAATTCGTTATAACTCGAATACAGAGTTAATAAAAGAAGTAATTTTGATGCAGAAAAAGATGATAAAATATGCAGAATGATGTTTTGATAATAAAAATAATGGCGTTTTACATAAATATTCAAATTTTGGTGAATATGCAGATTTCAAGGTGAAAATGATAAAATTGAGAAACTTAAATCATTTTCACATAATTATTAGCAGCATTGCATTTTAGATTCTTATTTGAATTAAAACATGTAAAAATGTTATTTTTGATAGAAATACACAAAAATTTGAATTTGATAAGAAAAATGCGAAGATTATATCTTGTCATGTAAAATAAGAAACTAACATGATTAAAATGAAAATTTGTCAAAACTCACATTATTCAATGAAAATGATGCAAAATATGCTCAAAATGTTCAAAAATACAAATTTTATCATAAAACAATTTTATTTTAGTAGATCTGCATTCTTAGCGTGGAGAAAATGAAGAAAATGCAATAAATGAAGCAAAATTAAGAAAACAATATTCACATAGCATACAATATGGCCAGTCTCACCACACAAATACATAATTTTCACAATTTGTTGGCAGCAAGAAAATAAAAGAGAGAATTAGAATAAAAGAGAAGAAATGCAAAAATCAACTACAATTAAACGTGCAAAAACTATTATTTTGGTCATCAGAGCATTAATTAAGCTTGTTTTCTTAGAAATAGAAACATTAGCTTCATGTGTTAGATTTGTAAGCTATCCTCATCAAAGTTAAGTGGAAATCACGTGTAACGCAAATGTAGTTACTTTTAGAGACAATGATGAGGTTCGGTTTGGTAAAAACAGGAAATAAAATCCTAAAAATCAAAAAAGAAAATGAAAAGGTTTGAAATGTTTAGAGGTTTTCTCGATTCTTCAAACTAGTAGAGTTTTATTCAAATTTCGAAAAAAAAAAGGTCCTCTAAATGATGTGTGTGCTCAAAATTTTTAGTTCAATTTTTAATTTTTACGTGCTCACTATGCGTGCTTCACGTATAAGAGCACGTGATTCACGAGCATGATGTATGGTTCACGTGCATGGATATATGATTCACGTGCTCTGTTCACGCACGCTCTCATGAGCTTCTTTTTTATCTTTTTTTTAACCAGGATAGATTCTCAAAGTTTTCAAGGTTTGAAAATTTTTTTTAGACTTCAAATTTGATGAATTAATTATCATTTTTAACTAGTCTTGATCTAGTCTTGTAAAACAAGTCTCGATTTATCGAGCTACATGCTAAAGTAGTTGTGCTTTCGCGATGATCACCTTAAGCATGTAACTTGCTATTCTAAGGTTTAGGTTTACTAGATTAGATCTCAATTGATTGATTTGATAATAAACTTAGCATTTTAAGAGTCTAGTTTAGGGTTCAGGAGGCTCAGCTCTTTAATTTAAGGTTTGCACGCTCCTAAGCAACACTAACATATGTTCTTACACTAATTCACAAATTATTATCATCATCGAACCAATTTCAAGGTCTTTCAAAATTAGAGGTGTGACATGAAGTCTTTTGAACACTTTGAAAAGAGGCAGGTTGATATTGGAGTATTTTCTAGGTAGTTGTGAATGACACTAATGAAAAGTGATTTATACGTAACAAGTTAGATATAGTTTATCTCAGCTATATGATATAGGTGTTTTGGTTTTATGTAGTAGTTTGTGGTGCTTTTCGGAAGGTGTTTCTAGGTTATTGAGACTCTTCATCTTCAATCATGATCCTATCTTGGTGGATAGCTCTGAGATCAGGATAATGAGTAAACGACATTTACTTTTTGAGGTGGGGAGTGCACCTTTGATCACTTATTCAATCTGTTCACCCTCAGGTGGGCAATTTCGCATCTTCACTACCTTAGAATGCCACTTGGCCACATAATCAAAGAAATATTCACCTGGTCTTTGTTTTATAGTTTCCAGATCCCTTCTGGTTATGTCCAACTGAGTATTGTATTCATATTTTTTTATGAACCTTTAAGTTAACAGTAGCCAATCACTCTTGATTTCATCCTCAAGATCAAAGAAGCAGGCTCTAAGCCCTTCTTCCAATGATATGAAGAAGAAGCATATGATTTGTGATTCAGTAAGTTTAGTTGCAGCTATGAAAGCTGCATATTGCCTTAAATGTACCATTGGATCACTAATACCATTAAACTTAGCAAAGTTTAGCAAATTAAAATCATCCGAAAGTGGTTCATCTTTAACAGTGCCAAGTCTGTAAAATGTTTGGACCTATATGACCCCTTGTCTTTGAGTGAAAACTCTAATTGAGCCATTCTATAAGTAAGTAATTTGACTTCCCCTGTCGATTTAGGCTTATTCATATTAGCTACTTTAGTAGATGGCTGTGATGGTACATCTCTGAACATATAATAGTGTTCATCATTATCTCTAATCTGAAATGGGGTATGTATAACGCTCTTTCCTTTATCCACCTTTGGATTAACAGAGTCAGAAGTCTCATTCAACATGCCGGCAATGTTATTTCCATCTCAGGAATTATAAGCTTAGATGTTGGCAACTTTGATTTGAGCTTGGAGGATCTCGGTCCATAGTGCCATTAGTAAGTAGTTTCTGAATCCCCTTTCTCAGACTTTCCTTAAACTGTTGACCCAGACTAACATTTTAATCACCAATCTCATAGCTATTAGTGTAACTTAGGCGATGGATGAGCACCCTATGCATACATGCTCATCTTGTTCTTTTGCAGGGACATATCATGCATGTATATTCATTTTATTTCATTTTGTTTTTTCTTACTAATGTGCATAAGTCATAGCTTCACATAAGAGGTTTAGCAAAAGGTGTGACTTACTAGGTTCATGTTTAATTGGCAATGAGAATATAATATCAACTCTTGATATTACTTGAAACTCTTTCAAGTCTAAATGTGAAAATCTCAATTATACACATTTAGTTCTCATAAGTTATGAGTGACCCCTAGCATCGATATCACAACTACCCAATTAAATATGAATGCATATTTTGATTCACACGAACCCTTATGGTGATAATTACCATGCACTAAAATCCCTTCATTTGAAGATCCCGATATAGCCTAGAGTCAAGGTTTAATCAAAATCTAATAGCTTTATCATATGACCTCATCTCAAGTTATTCTTGATAAAACATAATAAATACTCGAAACACTTTCTAGCACTGAAACTCTTTCAGACTGTGTTATATTTGTCCTGGCCAGGAACTTATTCATCAAGAATAAACTTAGATAGCATAGGATATATCCCGGTTTACTTCGGGCAATGAATCCCATCTTGGTTGAACACTCATCCCTACATTTAACTGAATAGAGCCACCACACGCCATATACCCATGTGTGATTAACACAAGTATGTAAGCGGTAACAAACTCTAACCACTCAAATGTGGCTGACTGTGTCACCTCAGGTTAAAGGACTATATGCACCATTATGACCTAGACTGTAATCATTGATCATAAGTAAATATCCTTGCGATCACTAATCTAACGTCACTATTCAATCCACCCATCACATGAGTATCCACATGTCTATTCTGATATCTCATATCAAGTAGCATGAGACTCACTACCTCCCACTATTAGCATCATATACTAATCAAGGAAAATAGACAGAGGTGATAGTCTAATTAATATTATCCAAATATTAACTATTCGACTATGAACAATTTATAGCATAAGTACTAAATAAATTTGTAGCTCATATTATCAACTCTTGATAATAAATTTATTTAACATAATGTTAAAGGATAAATGCTCAAATAAACAAACTCTTTATTTAAAAGAATATCTTATTGCCATAGGGATAATTTACAATGTCATTGATATTAAAAGTATGGCACTAGGGCACATCTATGCTAACAATTTATATATTTATGCTTTCACCATAATTATTTTGTTAATGTATTATACCATGTTCATGCATATAATATATTGGTGTATGCTTGTGTATATATTGTGATTGTGTTTGCATTTGCATGTAGTGGTTGATCCAAAATAGTACATATTTCTTGGAAGTGTTACATTAACTAGTAAGATTGGCCCTTCTCAGCATCCGGATAATGTGGGGATGCCTCATATATGTAGTATGCTTCTGTTAACATCGACATCTGAACCTAATGGTTTATCTTGCAGGCGTTTCCAAGTGAGGGATCCAAGTTTGTCTAATCCCTAACCAAACAATTTCTCAAGTAATACTGTGTGGTGACTTCTTGTTTCTCCTAGCTAGGTTATAGGGTTGTAAGTGCATTAATATCATCCCTAAAAGCTCTTCCAGTATTTCTCTCACATTTCCTCTATCGTAATAAGAAAAGGAAATCGTGATCCAAATAGTGCCGAATTGACGCGCTGACGTCAAGAATCTTGTTTGTTAACTTTTCTTCTAAGAGTGTATACAAGTTGGATCATCCTTCGATGATGTTTTGGTAAACCCCACTTACAACAAAAATTGAAAGAACCGCCTGTGTGGGAGAGATAAGGTTAAAATGGATTCTACATGCTTTGTGTGGTTTTATTATATATATATATTGTTAATCATTCATCCATGCATTCATCCATCCATGT
The DNA here is from genome assembly GCA_949634005.1 of Mallotus japonicus. NCBI lineage: Eukaryota > Viridiplantae > Streptophyta > Magnoliopsida > Malpighiales > Euphorbiaceae > Mallotus > Mallotus japonicus. The sequence continues at coordinate 13,040 of CATIWK010222981.1, forward strand.
ATAATGTATTGATTACTAAATATTTTCATCCTGTCAGTTATACATTTTTTTAGGTTTAGCTTATCAATTATGCCATATATTTCAAAAAAAATATTTTCCAACCTTCTTTAGGTTCTTCATTTATCTTCTTGGTTTCATCATCTTATCTAATTTTAATCCATCGAATCTCTATGATACCATCATTTTCAATCTTTTTTTAGTATTTTCTCTAGGCTTAAAAGGCAATAAGATTAGGAAGCTTGAATATGGAAGCTGGCTTAGTCTCAATCATCTTTTTTTTTTTTTGGTTATAACAAGGATATGCTCTTGGTCTTGCCTAGGTAAAGAAAAAGAGTCGAAAGGTAGGTCTTGATGGAATAGATTATTCCATTAAGAGGCTTTGACCACAATTCCTTGATTTCACCTATAACGTCATCATTTTCTTTTTAATTTCATCATTTATATCTAGTTTCAACTTATCTTTGTTTTAATACATCATACCATCATTTTCTTATTGGTTTCTTATCTATTTCATATTTTGTTCTTAGTTTCTTCAAAATTTTCCAATTTTCTTAATCTAGTTCATTAATTACATTTTGTTTCAAGTTGTAACTGTCCTTTTCTTTCTAGTTTTAATTTTTTAAAGTTAATCATATATGTTTTAGCCTTAGCTCATCAATTTTCTAGTTTCAATAATACATTTTATCCATTTTTAATTAATTTTAATTCTTTTCTAAAATTATATACTATCGTGTCTCATTTTAACTCATCAATCATGCATATTATCCACTTCTAATATTTTATATTGCATTTGTGTGTCTTATGCTTTTTTCCTAGTTCATATTGATTTTAAGATCATAATCTCTCTCTAGTCTCAACATAATAGTTATACATTTTGTCGTGGTATAATCTGCCACCTCATCATTTTTTAATTGGTTTAAAATCTTTCTAGGTACATTTATAATAACCTTTTTCTAGTTCAATCATGCATTTTGCCTTAATTGCTTCCTAATTTTTAATCTTTTTCTAGGATCATTCACTACCTTGTGTTTTAGTCCTAACCCACCACACATATTTTTTCAATTGAGAGACATATCATGTCGTCATTTTGTCTTATTAAACCATCATCTCTATCAAGTTTCAGCCCATATGTTACAGATCTTTTGTTTAGTTTTAACACAATATATCATCATTTTCTTTTCAACTTTAGCTCTTTTCAAGGTGCATTTATCCCATTTCATCTTTTCCTATATAGTTTTGACTCTTTTTTAAGATCATAGTTTATATTTACACATCTTTTTTTCTTAGTTTTGACTCTATTATAGGCTCATACTCCATCTTTTGTGTCTAATATACTTGGTTCAGTTTCAACATATCATTTTAATTTACTTTTGAAGTTCTTATATAACTACTTCTATCTAATTTTAATTTATTATCTTTTGCATCAATGTATCTTATAGTTTTGACTCATTAGTGCTGCCCATCATATCATCTTTGTTTCATTCATCATTATTTATGTTTAGGTTTAACTTATTTTTGTCTTGTCATACAATCATTATTGTCTAGTTTCAATCCATTGATCACACTTTTTTTTTATCCAATTTTTTTATCAAGTTTTAAGCCTTTAAATCATCATTCATATATGGTTTTAGCTCATTAATTTGTTATGATCATATATCATATTCTATGACTTGTTTCAGTCTATCAAAAGTTCATATGATATTGTGTTGCATTATTCATGAGTTCGTTTATTTAGGTTTAGTTTGTGATATAATGCAAATATGCATAGTTATTTAGGCTAGTTAAGGTCTATTTTTATTTCATTTCACCATGTTTTATGTGTTTATTTGGTTAATGAATTAATGTTTTTGCTTGTTTATCGATAGGACTCACTATGTAAGTTTTA
>CATIWK010223043.1:0-20322 GCA_949634005.1 Mallotus japonicus
GAGATTATTATAAGAATAAAGATTATGGTTGGAGTTAATACAAAGTAAACTATTTTTATATTTAATTTTCAAAATTCGGTTCTTTTAAAATTATTAGATTTATAATAACTTATAAAACAATCAATTTGGATGATGGAATAATTAAATAAAAAAGTTGTGTTCACGTCTAATGCCACTGTGTGTAAATGAAAATGGAAGCGATGTTAATGGAACAACTTACTAATACTATTATCTGATGTAATTTTGATCTAACAAATATGGACTTGAGAAAAGGAATATATTCTCCATCTCCTATTTTTTGCTTTTGTACTGTAAGTTGCAGATATTGCCTGTTTGAAAAAAAAAAAAAAGATACAGATCTCCATCTCCTATTTTTTGCTTTTGTACTGTAAGTTGCAGATATTGCTTTTTGAAAAAAAAAAAAAGATACAGATATTGCAGATAATAAGGTACTAACTTTGAAAATTCTCATTTCTTAGTCAAAAAGCTAATTGTAATACAGATCCAAGGGCTATATATTTATATTCTTCTGTAATTTTAATATTAATTAAAAAATATTTTTATTTAGCTAATTGTTTGCAATTTTAACAATATTCATGATTTAATTAAAACTAATAAAAAATGCATATGGCCATATATATATATATATATATATTGTGCTAAAATTTTAAATAATTAGTCTGACTACAATATTTTTACTAAATTTTAAAAATTAAATAAGTTTGTAAAAAATTAAACATATTATAATTTATGATAATTTTGATAACGTCTAAAGATTAAAATAAATATAAAAAAAACAAAAATATTATAATTTTTTTGTGGCAATAGATGTATATAAAATTATGATGTTACTCAAAGCCATAACTAAGTCGTTCATTTATCTGGTTAATGCAATAACCACTTGACAATAAACAGAGCAGAGCAGAGGGGTAAATCGGCAGAATGATATGGAGTACAGAAGTGTGAACAGAACATGTGATGTGAGACCAAAAATGGGAAATCATGTTTTTTTTTTTTTTCGCCTTTTACCCAGGTCGTACATCTCTAGCAAACACACAGCTTTCAGTGAAAAAAACACACATAACTGATCAAAAAGATTGTTTGAAGTTTTGGCATCATGTGAAGTGGATCCATACGCCTCTCTTTTACTCTTTTGTTTCTTCCAGATTTTTCCTCCACTTGAATTCAAGCATTCTCTTTTATATTCTTTGCCAAGAAACTAGCTGTTTTCACATAATGTTGACTCAACCCAGTTTCTGGCAGAACAGAACAGAACACATAATGAAGAGAAAATTGCACCAACGTTTTTCAGAAGAGTGGAGGCAGCCAGAAAAGAGCACATAATGAAGAGAAATTTGCAGCAACGTTTTTCAGAAGAGTGGAGGAGGCATATGTCCAAGCCCATGAATTGACCAGGCTTTGAAATTAATGATATTTGGTGGGCTCAGAATTCATATACCTATATGGGCCACAGAACTAAAGTTCAACATGGCAATGGCAGCGAGGTTAATTTAGAATATTATGTATATTGAAAAAGATTATGTAATGGGTAGGTAACCAAAAAAAAAAATAATAATAATAATAAAATAAAAGTCATTTCTTTGGTAACTTTCAGAATTTTCAGAATTTCTACATTTCATCAGAATTTCAAAATAACTTTATTTTTTTCCATTTTTAAAATTTTAAAAATATTAATTTTAAAAATGATTAATTATCTTTTTATGTGAAATATGAGCACGTCAACATGAATAAACACAAAAAAAAAATTGACAACAGGAGGTTTTCCTGCCGAGCAGTTCATGCCAGCGGACTTGTAACATGTCAACCAAAGGATTTGTGTCTTTCTTGTCTACTTAAATACGTTTTCTCATTGACATTGCGATTCTTATTTAATTTTTTGAGCGAATTAGCTAGTTTTCATTGACTTTGACTTGGTTTAAGGGAAATAATAATCGAAACTAAAAACATATAGCTATGAATAAGCTGTAGTTTGTCCTCTATGAATAGTTTAACTGGCATAAGATATAGATATTACATCAAAGCAATTTTTTTTAAAAAAAATTAAATCATTTAAATTCTATTATTGGAGGAAAAAAACGTTATACTTTGATAAAATAAAAATTCAATTTTTTTTTCTTGTCGAGTCAACTGTATTCAAAATATTCAGATTGGACAGAAACCTGTTACGGGTCATGTTTCATGTTTGGAAGAAGGTTGTAAAACGTGTTTTCTCTTGGTTCATCGTCAACCTATTATTAATTATCATACTAACTCTAGACAACTAGTCTGCTTCTGCGTTCATTTAACTTTTATATTAATTGACATGGCCTAACTAACTAATGTTTATGCCATTTTCAACACTCCTAAATGCGGTTAGGCTTTGGTTCATCATAATTGATAATGACACAATACTGCATATTAATATATATATATATATATATATATATATTGATACCCACAAGTATATTCCTTTTCTATATTCAATATATTTCCTAAATAAATAGTAACTTACAGAGAAAGAAAGCTCAAACCAAATAGGAAAAGGAGTCTCAGATTAGGAAGTAAAACACTCATCAATGGGACAAGTCCTACAAGCAAGAGAAATCTCATTCCTCTTAGGTTTGTATACTTCATTCTCTATAAATACTCCTTCCCATCTCCTTTAATATTCATTCTATTCTATTGAACTCATTACTCTTTTTATCTCTCTAAATTCTCTCTCTACATTCTCTAACTTAAACATCGGAGGGTTAGTGGAGGAAGCCCCACATCTCACTTTGCTTCTTGTTGGTTACTTGACCGCAAGACTCGGAGGTTCCGGAAATCAAGTTATCAAGTGGCGCCGTCTGTGGGAATCTCCTAAGTCAAAAGCCATTATCATCTATCGAGCAAAGCAACCCAAATCATGACATCTAGCCCGCCACCTACCACTGATCCTCAGATCAACCCACCAGGCACATTGCTGGATACCCATATCAACACATCTGCTCCTATTGCACCAATTGATCCATTAGCCCTTACTCAAAGTGCTGGACCATTAACACAAATTCCTTTTAACCCTTACATGCCATTCGGAGTTACCCAAGGATGGGCAACTCCAGGGGCAAACTTTCCATATTATGCTCCTTTACACCAAGCTAGTAGACCCATCCCATCTATACCTTTTCCAAATCTTTCAGGAACTCCCATTACTAATACACCTGACCTAAACACAGTGACCCCAACACCCAACCAGGTCTCAACAAATAAAGAAGCCATGATCCATAATATTCAAACTCAGATGCTCCTTATGCAACAACAACTGAACGCCCTAATCCAGGATAATAACCCTGGAGTTGTTAATCCAGAAAACAATGTAATCGTACCACCCGCAATAACCCGGAACGACCTTTCAAAGGATAAAGAAGTTTGGAAAGATCCAGAAGGAGAATCTAGTTCAAGCATACCGACTTTGGACGATGCTCAGATAGCTCAGAAGGTGGCGCAAGTAATCCACAAAGCTCGGACAGGACCACGGAGGGAAGATGAGTGCGTTCTAGAAGGAACAACACCTTTCATAAGTAGGATTAACCATACAAAGATCCCTCCGAAATTCAAGCTACCTCAGATGGATCAGTTTGATGGTACAGGAGATCCGATCAATCATATGTCATCATTCAGAACAAAGATGATGCTCCAGAACGTCAACGATGGAACTCTGTGCCGAGTCTTTCCTAGCACACTCACTAACATTGCTCAGAGATGGTTTCATCAGCTTCCGAGGAACTCAATAATCTTTTGAAGAATTGGTCGAGAAATTCAGAACTCGGTTTATTACCAATGTTCCTCCTGCTAAAAGCATCCATGACCTTCGGACATGCAAATAAGAATTCAATGAGTCACTGAGAAGCTATTTAGACAGATTTAATAAAGTGGCCATGCAGATCGAAAATCTAAAAGACGAGGTAGCAGTGGAAGCATTGAAAAATGGGACCCGGTTCGGAAAACTTAAAGATAAGATACTTACAAAAAAGTCACGCACCTTCTCAGAAGTTATGACAATGGCCACAAAACTAATTGAGATGGATGAAGATAGGAGACTACGTAGGGATGATGAGAAGCCAATGGTCAGACAGAGCGAAAGAATGGATCTAAGAAGGCCTACAATCCCAAGGGGGAATTTCATAAACCCACGGAGGGATTCACAAGGGATGTTGACAGATTCACACCCCTTAACACCACTAAAACCAAGATTCTCATATGGATCAGAGAAAATGGAGTGGACATAACTCCAGCCAGAAAATTATCTCCACCAAAACAGTGATAATAGACAAGAGGAAATATTGTCAATATCATTGAGATTTCGGACATGACACTGAAAATTGTCGAGAACTAGCACGAGCAATTGATCAGTTGATCAAAAATGGGAAATTAAGAAATTTTACAAGACACTGAGATTCAAGTGATCAGACAACAGACTCTCCTATGACAAAGAAAGCTCAGAATGAGATAGTTGGAGTTATCAACATGATCATCGGTGGAGAGACACCAGTAGACAAGAAATTAAAAAGGTCTTGGAGGGATGATTACTGAGTATCCGAGAAGCCCGTCATTACTTTTGGACCTGATGATGGGAAACATGTTCAACATCCTCATAACAACGCCTTGGTTATAAGCGCATACATCCAGAATTATTTGGTGAAAAGACTTTTGGTAGACGATGGAAGCGCTGTCAATGCACTTTTATGGAATGCATATAAGGCTATGGGTGGATCAATCACTGATTTAAAAACAATTAAGAGTCCCATCACAAGCTTTTGTGGAGGTCAAACCCAACCAATGGGACTTGCAGAAGTCGAAGTCGAAGTCGAATTTGGAAATTAAGAGTCAGGAGATACTAAATCAGTTCGATCTCTGTTCAACATTGTGGATCTACCACTCACTTACAATGGGATCATCGGAAGGCCAATTTTGTATGACATTGATGCTACCACAAGCATTAAAAGGTTAACTATGAAAATTCCTTTAGAAGACAGAGTTATCACTATACTCGGAGATCAATCGATGGCTAAACAGTATTACCAAATGGTAATGAAACCACCGGTAGAAGCATTCCCTTTGGAGGCTTTAGAGATAGAAAAGAAATGAGCTAATCCAGAGCCAATAGATCAGGTCCACAATCTACAGATAGCTGAAGGAAAAATAATTAAAATTGGAGGAGAGCTGGATGAGACCATCAGTAAAGAAATCGGTAAAGTCCTGAATAAGCACTCAGATAGCTTCGTTTCAAAAGCATCCGAGATTGTCGGGGTAGACCCTCGGATCGCTTCCTATAGTCTGAGCATTAACCCAGGAGTGGAACCTGTGGTCCAGAAGAAGTGAAAATTCACATATGAGAGACAGAAAGTGATCACCGAGGAAACAAAGAAGATGTTAGATGCCGGATTTATAAGAGAAGTCACACATCCGGAGTGGGTAGCTAATGTTGTCCTAGTTAAAAAGGCTAACGAAAAGCATAGAATGTGTGTTGACTACACAAACTTAAACAAAGCATGCCCCAAAGATAGCTACCCCTTACCAACAATTGACCAGCTGGTAGACTCAACCTCTTGTCACAGCTTGTATAGTTTCGTTGATGCAGCTCAAGGATATCATCAGATCCCTATGAAAGAAGAAGATCAAGAAAAAACATCCTTCATCACACACGAGGGTCTTTATTGCTACAAAGTCATGCCTTTTGGGTTAAAGAATGCAGGGGCAATATATCAACAGTTGATGAATCATGTCTTCAAAGATCAGATTGGGAAAAACATGGAAGTATATGTGGATGACATCATTGTCAAAAGTCAGCAAGCAGCGCAGCATGCTGAAGATCTCAAGCAGATTCTCAGAATTCTGGATTAATACCGGATTAAGCTCAATCCAGAAAAATGCATCTTTGGCGTCAAAACAGGAAAGTTCTTGGGATTTATGATCTCACACAGAGGAATAGAAGCAAACCCGGAAAATATGGAAGCCATTCTCAACATGAAAGCCCCTAAAACATTGAACAAACTCCAGAAGCTTAATGGCAGGATCACAGCTCTTGGAAGATTCATCTCATGCTCGGCCAGAAAGAGCATGCCCTTATTCCGAGCCTTGAAAAACTCAAAGAAATTCGAATGGAGTGACGAGTGCCAAGCAGCATTTAAAGAAATCAAAAGATTCCTGTCTTCTCCCCCATTGCTCAGCCGACCAATACTAGATGAGGTCTTATACCTATATCTCTCCATTGGACACGAGACTATTGCTTCAGTATTGGTACGAGAAGAAGGAAGTCAACAAAATCCAATCTACTATGTTAGTAAGATACTCAGAGGCTTCGAGGTAAGATATCCTAAGTTAGATAAACTAGCAATGATGGTTGTTCATACATCCAAAAAACTCCGACAATACTTCCAAGCTCATTCAATAATCGTCAGAACAAATTTTCCTTTGAGGAAAATTCTGCAAAGGCCTGAAACTTTAGGAAGACTAGTTCAATGGTCTGTTCAACTAGGTGAATTTGATATCAGTTACGAGCTTCGTTAGTAAATAAAAGCTCAAGCTTTGGCAAATTTCATTTAGGAAATGATAGTGAAAGAATCTGTGTCCATACCACATCCAGAATGGAAATTGTATATCGACGGAGCATCAAGTGCACAAGGATCTGGAGCCGGGATTATTCTTATAGGACTATACAAAGTCAGAATCAAATATATTGTTCAGATCAAGTGCAATGCTACAAATAATGCAGCAAAAGATGAACCATTAATTATGGGGATCAAGCTGGCCACAGAAGTCCGGGCCGCGCATCTAAAAATTTACTCTGATTCCCAATTGGTAGTTAACCAAGTCAAAGGAACATATCAGAGCAAAGAACCAAGTATGATCAAATATATGGAGAAAGCCAGACAACTCCTAAAGAAGCTCGAACAGGAAGGGGGACAATGGAAGATATTGCAGATTCCGAGGAGCGAAAACGTAGATGCATACTTACTAGCAAAATCAGCCTCAGAAGATAATCAAATATTTAAGACACTCTAGTTAACTGAGGAACTCCTCAAGCCAAGTACCGAGGAGATAGAAGTTATGAATACTCAGGAAGTGGCAGAATGGATGAAGCCCATTATAGAGTACTTGAGTCAAGGCACCTTACATTCAGATAAACTAAAAGCTCGGAAGATTAAACTCAAAGCGGCACACTATTCTCTGAGCAATTGAGAACTCTATAGAAGATCCTTATCTCATCCATGGTCGAAATATGTATCACCAGACGAAGGCAATTATGTGCTCAGAGAAATCCATGAGGGAATCTGCGGAGCCCATGAAACTCAAGGATCGTTAGTCAGAAAAATACTATTGTAAGGGTATTACTGGCCAAGTATGTCCCGGGATGCACATCAGCTAGTCCAAAAGTGCTTTAAATGTCAGCAGTTTTCTCGTTTAAGTCACAAGCCATCTAACACTCAACATCCAATAAGAAGTCCATGGCCCTTTGCTATATGGGGAATGGATATCCTTAGACCTTTTCCAGTTTCAACATCTCAAAAGAAGTTTTTAATAGTAGCCATTGATCACTTCACCAAGTGGGTAGAAGTTGAAGCAGTCTCAACCATAACAGAAGCTCGGATTTAATACTTCTTTTGGAAAGAAGTCATTTTTAGATTTGGAATACCTCACACCTTAGTCACAGACAATGGAAAGCAATTCGACAACGATAAGTTTAGGACATTTTGTACAAATTTGGGTATCAAACTCAAATTTACTTCAGTTGCTCATCCTCAGACAAATGGGCAGACAGAAGTCATAAACAGAATCATCATATAAGGGTTGAAGAAGAGGCTTGATGAAAAGAAAGGGATCTGGGTAGAAGAGCTCAATAATGTCATCTGGGCATACAGAATGATGCCCAGAATTTCAACTGGAGAAACTCCCTTCAGATTAACTTACGGGATGGACGTAGTAATTCCTATCGAGATTGGATCATCAAGCTATCGGGTAGCCGGGGAAATAGACTCGGATATTAACAACATCAATGCTCGGATATGCCTGGATTTACTTGAGGAGAGAAGGGAACAGGCATCCATCATTTCAGAAGCCCAAAGCTTAGGATAGCAGGGTATCACAACAAACATGTTCGTCAGAAGCAGTTTAAGGTTGGAGATCTTGTCCTGCGAAAAGCAGACATTGACAAAGGAAATTCTGGAACAGGCAAGCTCGGACCGAATTGGGAAGGCCCTTATCAAATCTCAGAAAACACTACAAAAGGCGCATACAAGATACAAGGCATGCAAGGGAAAGAGTTACCTAGATATTGGAACTCGGATAGCTTGAGAAAATATTACCAATAAAGAAAATTGTACTTAGAAGAAAATTAGATATTCAGATGCAATAAAAGTACTATTTCATGGATTATCAAAAGGTTTGCAAAAAAAAAAAAAAGAGAGGAAAGCATCTATATCTAAACATTAGTATTTCCCTCCGAAGTTGGCTGAGGATCCGCACTACTCAGTACTTGAATCTCAGAAGGGTTCGAAGAACTAGTTGCAAGAGGGGACTTCTCCTTAACAGTCAAGGATTCAGCAGAAACCTTAGAAGAAGATTTCTTAGCAAAATCCACCTTTTTAATCGTTGGCTCCTTTCGCTGCTTCTAGGCAAATTTGCTCGCCTTCTCCTCTTCTGAGGCCAGTCGGGCCAAGTCATGAGAAGTAATTTTATCAATGTCGGAGAAGTCCAGATCAGCCTTCTGAATGAGCATCACCTTCTTGCATTCGGATTTATAGATTCTGAAGAATTCACCCATCATCTTCTGATAGGATTTCTTGTCAGCATTCCGGGATTCTTTTTCCTCCGCCAATTCCTTCTTCAGGCATACAAGCTGGGCATCTTGGTTCTCAATTTTTCCTGTTAGCTGAGCATTGGAACTCCCACAGTCTTGAATTTTCTTTTGACAAGATTCAACCTCAGACCTCGCCTTGGCATGCTCAACCTCTTCAAGCTCCAGAGCCCATTTGGCAGCATCCGGTTTCTTCTTCCAATCGATAGTAATTGTACCGACTTCAGCCTCCTTCATATTGTATTCACTTTGAAGAATGAACTGGTCATCCCTCACCAACATCAAGCCTTGTGCCATCTAGAGATAGTATACACAGTCAGCAAAAGCTCTTATGACAAATAGAGAAAAAAGAAAAGATTTAGCAGAAATTACCTTCAGAGTATGGCAAATCAGCATGTTATAAAGCTCGCCTTTCCCTACGTCCCGCCAGCGCTAAACATCCTCTGGAAGGCGTAAGGTCTCCACACAGTGTTCCCGGACTTACGTAAGGTCTCCACACAGTGTTCCCGGACTTACGGGTTCAGCACACTCGAAGGGTTCATTTTTTGGAGGAAGAAAGGCCTTGCATCCGGGCAACCAGTAAGTCTCGGGCGTTTGATGAATATGCCCTCAGCAAGTTCTTCCTCAAACTCTACCTCTTTGCCTCGAGTACGCTTTTTGGAAGGCCCAACAACACTCTTCCTAGCCGCACTCCTCCGGATAAGGGGAATATCGTCATCATCATCATCAGCTTCCACCCGAGATACGGTCTCTATCACCACAGGCTCAGTACCTATCAGAATTTCATCTTGGGCAATCTCGTTACCCGTCGGAGCGTTTTCTCGCTCGTCATCTGATATTATAATTCCGTCCGCAAAGTCAAAAAAGTCAGCCATCTACATGAGCAAAGGAAAAAACATAGTCAGAACTAATACCTCGAAGAATCTCGGAACTTACCATCATTCCGGGGATACACTCTCCGAAGGTACTGCCGGGAACAATTCTTAGCAGACGTCCTTATAGATATGCTCCGTTCATGAATTCTCTTTATTAGCACGACATCCTCTTCAGACAACTCTCGGGGACGTCGTACGCGGTGACAGTCATCTATCCACAGATGACGGATCTTAAAGAACTCCGTAGGATGTTCTATGACAAAGTACTTGTGTCTCCAAGACTTGGGAATGTCACGGAGTTTCACAAAGAGACTCAGGTGGGGAACAACCGATAAAGCAAATGTCAGCTCCCTTTTTTTTTGTTTAAACTATATATATACCGAAACATGTCAAAATCCGGCTCTCTACCCTCCCTATGCATCAACTTTATATACCCAGTCAAAATCCTGTAGCTATTGGGATGCAGTTGCCCGGGAGCAATATTATACCTATTTAAAAACAGTTTTACAAAAAGATCTATGGGAAATCTCAACCCACCCTCTAACTGATCCTGGTACACCACCATTTTTATGGCATTTGGGTAGGGCTCATTCGCCCTCCTATCAGTGGTATGCAATTTGTAAGCCTGCGGAATGCTAAACCGACGCCTATACCATTCTAACATCCCCAGATCCACCCTTGACTCAAACAAATCAGACTTCACTTACTCTCTAGGAGGCATGGTGCTATAGCAAGAAGGGAGAAGCTAATAAACAAAAAAGAAATAGAAGGTATTCACCTGGAGAGCGCGAGGACCTTGCTAAGGCAGCTGTAATGGAAGCGGTAGCTATGGTGACAGCAGAAATAGAAGACGAAATAATCAAAGCAAAAGGAAGAAAACGCAAGCAAGGCAAAGATGTTTTCTCAACCATTCTCTCACCTTCTGTTTATAACCTTAGAAGCGTCTGGTGAAAAGACTCGGGTTACCCTCACCAATTGGATACTAAGCATGGTAGTTACAAAGGGCAAAACAGTCATAGCCACTCCCTCATCAATTATCATCATTGTCAGTGTTAATCGAGGCCTCATCCTCCCCAATAGACGTGACACTCCATCTGCAAAACCGCTGTCACACGTCACCTCCTCTGGCAATTGATCAGACACTGGCAGTTATGCAAAATTCAAATTTCAAAAAATCTTAAAAGCCACGACACGTGTCTGGCTTCCAGCTGTCTTATATCTCGGATCATTATGATTAAAAGCCGAGCATCTTATTCAGGGACGAGTATACAGAAACTCTCTCTCTCAGACGTGCATACGAGCCGAGCATCTTATTCAGGGACAAGTATATAGAAACTCTCTCTCTCGGACGTGCATACGAGCCTAGCATCTTATTCAAGGACGAGTATACAGAAACTCTCTCTCTCGGACTTGCATACGAGCCGAGCACCTTAAAACTCCTGCCTTGCCAGGTCCCATTCTTCATGTTCACTATAACACTGGTGGGTTACTCCCTCGGGACGCCGAGAATCTATAAGCCCGTTAGGCATTTTTCGCTTTTTCAGGATCATCAAGACTTGGCACTAAGCAACCTCATTGTTCAACGATTGAGGCTGGCCACCTCAGTCCAACGACATGACTTCAGCAAATTTTTCTTTCTCTCGGATATAAATATCCGACTAGACTTTCGGGGGGACTCTTGATACCCCACAGGTATATTCCTATTCCATATTCAATATATTCCTAAATAAATAGTAACTTGCAGAGAAAGGAAGTCCAAACCAAATAGGAAATGGAGTCTCGGATTAGGAAGTAAATGCTCATAAAAGACATAAGTCCTACATACAAGAGGAATCCCATTCCTCTTAGGTTTGCATATCTGATTCTTTATAAATACTCCTTCCCCTTTCTCTCATTATTCATTTCTATTCAATTCATTTATTACACTTTTTATCTCTCTAAAAACTCTCTCTACATTCTCTAACTTAAGCATCAGAGGGTTAGTGGGGGAAACCCCATATCTCACCTTGCTTCTTGTTGGTTGCTTGACCACAGGACTCGGAGATTCTGGAAATCAAGTTATCAGTCACCTTACCTCTTTATATTATGTGCTGAATCTTTGAGTGCAGCTCTTTGGCATAAGGAATCTCAAGGCCTTCTTCATGGCATTTGTGTTACTCGAAATGCTCCATCTGTCAGCCATTTATTCTTTGCAGATGACTCTTACCTATTTTTTCAAGCTTTTTTACAGGAGTGTTCAGTTATTCAGCACACTTTGGATGAGTATTCTGTGGTTTCGGGTCAACTTATTAATTTTTCCAAGTCTTCTTTATCCTTCAGTGCTAATTTAGATGCAATTCAACGGTATTTAATTTCTGTGTTCTTTAATATTCAACAAGACTCGGGGGTGAGCAGGTATCTCGGTCTTCCTTCTATTATTGGTAGGAAGAAGAGTGAAGTTCTCCATTTTATTAGGGAAAGGGTATGGCAGAAGGTCCAACATTGGAATTGCAAGCAATTGTCTAGAGCTGGAAAAGAGGTATTGATAAAGTCTGTTGCCCAATCTATGCCCACATATGCTATGAATATTTTTCTCTTACCCCTTTCTCTTTGTTCTGAAATTGAACGTTTGTTAAATGCTTTTTGGTGGGGCTCTAGGGGTAGCGGTACCAGAGGTATCAAATGGAAATCCTGGGATCATCTTTGCTTGCCAAAAAGTCATGGTGGTTTGGGTTTTAAGAAATTAAGAAGTTTTAATTTAGCCATGTTATGTAAACAGGCTTGGAGTTTCATTCATAGACCCGATGCTTTGGTGTCCAGAATTTATAAAGCCCGTTATTTTCCCAAATGTTCCTTTCTTGATGCAAAACTAGGGTTTAAATCCTAGTTTTGTTTGGAGCAGTATTTTTTCTACTCAGGAGATTTTGAAGCGAGGTAGTCGAATTCGAATTGGGGATGGCAACGGTTCTCTCATTGGTGGCGTTCCTTGGCTTCCGTGTCTTCAGAATGGTATGATTTCTACTACTCTTTCCCCTGATGTCACAAATGCTTCTGTGTCCTCTCTTTTTATGGTTGATCAACGCCGTTGGGATTTAGATGTCATTTGTGATCTGTTTAATTCAAGAGATCGGGCGTTAATTTTGAAAATCCCTTTGAGTTTGCAAGCTGTGAATGATGCTTGGGTCTGGCTCTACCGTTAAAAGTTGCTATAGGATGATTCAAGGGGAAGCTCAGTGTTCGAATGGGGGTTTTTGGGCAAAATTATGGAGACTTTCAGTTCCTGGTAAGGTTAAAAATTATCTTTGGCACTGTCCTACAGGTGTTCTGCCAACTAGAGCTAATTTGAAGGCCAGGTGCGTTCCTATTGATGATGTGTGTCCTATTTATTGTTGTGGAACGGAATCTGCTATTCATGTTTTATTCTATTGCCCTGCTGCTGTTTCTTGTTGGAAGCATTGTGGTTTTTATGTTGCTGATCCAGGTGATAGCTCTGTGTTGGATTGGTTGAGTTCAATGTTGATTGTTCTATCTCCTGATGATGCTAGTCTCTTTGCTTTTATCTATTGGTCATTGTGGTGTAATCGTAACATGGTTGTCTGGAAGAATTCTCAGTTCAATGTTCCTTCTATTCTGAATAATGCGGGTTGGTTGTTGTACTAGTGGAATGCTGTTCGAGGTAAGTTGGGTTTGGTTCTTGAAAATCGGGACCCTCATTTAGCGGGTGATGTTGTGTGGACTCGTCCAGCTGCAGGTTGGTTTAAGTTGAATATTGATGCAGCGGTTTTCTCGGATTCTTGCCAGATTGGATGTGGTTTTGTGCTGAGAGATCATCAAGGTGTTTTTGTTGCTGCTGGATCAGTTTCTATTCCTGGTTCATTTACGTCTAAGGAAGTAGAGGTTCTCAGTGCCAGGGAAGCTCTTTCCTGGTTAAAAAAGTTTGATGTCCAGGCTGTGGTTGTTGAAATGGATGCCTTAACTGTCGTTTCTTCTCTGTGCAATCCAGTTGGTTCTTCGAGCTTTGATTTAGTTATCTCTGATTGTCTAGCTATTTCTTCTTCTTTTCAGAATGTTCAATTTCGATTTGTAAAAAGATCCGCTAATGAGCTTGCGCATTCCTTTGCGCAAATAGCTTATGTATCAGCTGGTCTTCAGGAGTGGTTTATTCCTCCTTCCTGTATTTTGTCTATTTTGGCTAGAGACAGCCTTGTTTCTTAATGAAAGTACTTTATTTTCGAAAAAAAAATATATATATTCCATTAAAACTGATCAAAAGATTAAGGTTACAATTATAGATTGATCTACTATTAATTTACGAGTACTTGATATAACAAAAAGAAAGTAGATCAAATTTTGTTGGTAATGGACTATGTGATTCTGCTTATTGCTCAAAGTGGAGATGGGACAGGCAGTGGCCAGTGAGCTTGACTTAGGTGGTTTTCTTTTTCCTTTGGGTCTAAGCAGGGTCCTCTATGCTTAGGCTGCGTTCTAAGTAAATGCCAAGTCTTAGTTTAGAAATTAAGCTGCATTCTAAAACTCACAGCACAACCTGCATTCCATCACATACTGACATACACAGCCAATGGCTTCATATGTTTGGTACACTGCAGGCTCAATTTCTATTCAAAACATCTCTGTATGCATTAATTTCAAAAAAAGAACATCAATAACAAACGATGGAATTATGCTGTTAATGATCAAAGTACATATTAAAACACATTATTACCATTAAGAGAAGAAAGTAGGAGGAAAAAAATCCTGATAGACAGTACCATCCATCCTGATGATAAAGTCGAAGCACCAATCAAATCATTAAACATTACAATAACAGGGCATGAAATTTGAGATCAGAAAAAGAGCAAAATAAAGAACAAAAGTAAAAGGAGCAACACAATAATTCACAGCAAATAAATAGTCAACAACAACGACCAATCCCATGCTATAACTATTGAAAAGCAGCTGTAATATCTGCAAAAAGGAATTCATTCCTCCTTGTTATCCTCCAGCTTATAATGTTTCGCAAACTCAAATGTTGGAGTCACCTGATAGAGATTTCCACTGTCACGAGCAGCTAAAATTAGAGTTAAAAGTCTGAATGTCGCAATAATTTGGATAAGGCATTCATAACTATTCCAATATACAATGTAAAGTAGCTTCAGGTGAAAAAATTTTAGAAGATGAGCATCACAATTCAGCAATTAATCTTCTGATTATATAAATCACCTCATTTTATTTACTACGTAGGTTGCAAAATTTTCTTGTCCAGAAGTTCTATGCTTCTGATGATGGTTGTGAAAGAAATCACTACCTTAGTTGAAAGCGGCCGAAGCTAAAACCAGCAGATGGTAATGTTGCAATATAAATATTTGAAGCAAAGGTTGCCTTGATAGATGGTAATTCCATTGTTGGTCCATTCCCCTCATCTGCATAGACAGGCATCATTCCAATTTTAAGGCTCAAGTAAAAATACTGAACATAACAGCCACACATAATGTAAAAAGCATTGTTAGGTGCTGTAAAGGAACAGTTAATTGAAGAAGCATTTTGCATTTTGTAGGCAGCTTAATTTCCCCTGCAACAGCTTGAGTTAGAGGATCCAATATTCCTGAATTAAAAAAGCCACATCAACATTTTCGGATTACCAAGAGAATTATGGATTAAACAAATCACACATCATTTACTGAAAGTGTTAAAAGAAAAAAAAAATCCTTTTAACTGACCTTTGGCTGAAACAACTTGACTAGGAAGATAATCTCTTTCCTGCTGATCAAGTAATAGTTGTTGAACTTTTGCCAATGCTGGATGTGAATATGTAATATGTAAACTTAGTAATGCCATCATTATTCTCCACATAACCAACACATCAACATTTGAACTACTTCATAACGTTTGAGTCCACATTTATGCTTTTGTTAGCAGCTAGTGGTAATTTTCTTTCAGCACTCTAATTTCACTATCAAGTAATAAATTCATTTTTATATATCTTCATCACTACCATCATTTTTCTATATTTTTGATAGTGTAAAATATTAATTTCAATTATTTCAGTGATTCAACCCTTGCACATTCTAGTCCAGGACAAATCCTTGGCCCTGCTCCAAATGGTACGTATGTGAATCTGAGGGAAAGTTTTGGATGCTTCATCGAATCTTGATTCAATACTGTTTTGGAATCCTTTTCCAGCTCGCATTCAATAACAGGAGTTTGCAAATGCAGTAAGAACTAATTGAACAAATAGGATCAGTTTACTATTAATAAGAGAGGAAGGTAGGAAGAACAATCATGAGGATGGTACTACCCTCAGCCAATAGGCTGATCCTCCATACACCCAACCTATACTACATAATTCTAACCGTCCTCATGACAGAAAAAGAAAACTTCTAGCAGAAAGGAACATAACAAAGAAGTAAAAGGAGCAACATAATAATTCAGAACAAATGAATGAATCAATAACACGATCAAGTTGTTTAATTATAATCAAGATGTTCAATTTGAATACTAATTTTTAAAAATCCCAAACATTAAAATTAATTTAGCCCTTATTTGGTTCAATTCCACTTTTGGAAATGAATTCCAAATGGAATTCATTCCCAAATGAATTTTTATTAATAAAGTGTGTTTGACTTAAATAAATAGTTTATGAAATTCATTTGAAATGAATTCCATATTTTGTTATATTGTGTTTGGTATAAATTTAGAATTCAAGTTAATTTTTAATTTTGGTCAAAAATACCCTTTTAAATAGATTATGTTTTTACCTTTTTTTAATTTCATAGTACATTATTAAAAGTGTGACTATTTAAAATTTAAATTAATATTTAACTTCTTTTTAAATATTTATTTTTAATTATATTTTTAAATTAATGTTCATATGATCATATGAAAAATCTAAATTAAGAAGAGCTTTTAGACTGTTACTAATCCAAAAAAAAAAAAAAAAAGACCAACTGATGAGCCATATGCACTTTGCAACCCTCAAGGCTCATACAGTACAATAAAAATACACTGTTATATTTGCCCAGCTTCCTCACTCGATCGAGCAAATTTCCTAATATCTTTCTGTTGGAATACTCTTTGCAAAACTGCAAGTTTATTGTGTTGTAGTTTTCTATTAATGTTCCTGCTGGCTTAGAACCTTTGCATCATCAAATTTTCATGCTTCGAATTGGATTAAATTATATGTTTCTCAAAAGAAAAAAAAAATTAGTTAAAGATTTTGATCGAATGTATATGACCAACATGAAGGATGGACGACAATTTGAAATCTAATATTGGACAAATAGCAGGCTGTGTACAGTGCAGGCAATAACTAGAGAGATGAGTTTTTTTTTTTAAATAAAAATAATGAGGATATTTTAGTCATTTTAGAAATATATCTTTAAAAATTGTGGAATTCATTTATAAATTCCAACCATTTCATTAGAATTTCATCTAATTATAATGAATTCCACAAATTTAAAATTTTAAAATTGCAAATAAATTCTATAACTTATTCATTTAAACCAAACACACATTATTTGAAATTTCAAATGAATGTCACAAAATGTTATGAAATTCATTTATACCTAACACATCCTAATTCTTTTGTTGTAATTTAAAAAAAAAAAAAACTGGAAGTGGCACAAAATGTTAATAGGCCCATCCTCAAATAGAAGCCCAATATTAGGCCCATGATTGTGTTTCATGACTGAAAGTTAAAAATTGGGGGTATTGAAGTAAATTGAATAACACTACACCGCCTCTAAGTCGAAGTCGGCGTCGCAAACCTAACCCTAATTTTGATGCTATAAATACGCAATGCCCAGGAGCTCGTTTTTCGCCCCTTCCTTCTTCTATTATCGTTTTCTCTGTTTATGTAATCTGTTTTTATTGCTATTTTTTGCCTTTTTTTTTCTGTGTTGAATTAGAAATTTATGGGTTTTGTCGCTGGAATGTTGTAGTGGAGGGATGAGATCCTTCTAAGCGAGCCTTCAATCAATTCTCTCTACAATCGCTTTCTGATCTTTTACATTTCTTTTTTTTAATTACTCTGTCTCATGTTTTTAGGTATTTAGATAATCTTTCTAAATTTTAGAGAGGGAGAGAGCCAATGGCATGATATGATGCTAACTTTATCAGAATTTTCAATGTCATCAAATGGCTCTTTTGTTCATTTATTTTTTTCGTATGGAGTTGAAACTTTTAGAGCAATTTATCAAAAATTTTAAGGATGTTTTTTCTTGGATTTTTTTAATGGCGATTCTCTTTACAAGAAGCTTTACAATATACAGGAAAGTTTTTTTAAATGTAAATTTTTTGGATTGTTCATGGCAGTTCTTTCTACAGAATATTCAAATATAAATATTCAGTTCGATTCGGTTAGTTTGGTTCTGGGGTTATTCTGTTTGGTTCCATGTTCCATTTCAGATACCAAAATTTAAAAATTTCGGAGTTCGGTTTCCGTGGGTTATTCGGTTTTCCGTGGGTTCTTCAGTTTGGTTCCATTTCATACGGTCAGTCTGGCTTCATTTTACGTATCCGTGGGTTATCCGGATTGGTTCCATTTCATACGATCAGTTTGGTTTCATTTTACATACTGAAATTGAAAAATTTTGGTTCAATTTAGTTGCGTGGGTTATTCGGTTTGGTTCTATTACACACGGTTTCAGTTTGGTTATGTGGGTTAATCGATTTCATTTCGGTTGTTCAGTTCGGTTCATTTTGGTTCTGAGGGTTATTCGGTTTGGCTCCATTTCATACTGTTTTCAGTTTGGTTACGTGGATGATTCGATTTGGGTTCGGTTATTTAGTTCCGTTTCAGTTTGGTTCCGTGGGCTATTTGGCTTGTTTCCATTTCACATGATAAAACTGAAATTTATATAAAATTTCGATTAGATAATTTTGGTTCTGAGTTGAGTGAACCGACTAAATGCCAGGAATGTACAACATGCTCAATTCTTCTTACTCTGAAACTTGTACAAGATGGGACGAAATGGAACGGACTTGGCATTGAATTCTTACGCATATCCTGGACCCTGAATTGAAACAGAATTTTACAATACACTGAATTCTTGGACTTCAAATTGAAATTCAATACACTGAATTCTTGGACTTTCAAATTGAAATTCAAGAATACTAGTACTCTCATGGGAAGAAATGAAATGGTATGGAGTTGGTTATCAATAGAAAGTTAAGAGTCATTTCAACAACATTTTCATGTTCTATAGAACCGGAAGACAATAAATTTTCAGCATTTCCTTTGAAAATGTTTACAAAATCTTAATTAGTGTATTTCTTGTCAGTCTATGGGCAGTGCATCTCTTTCAAAATGTTCAGACTGCAACTACTTCCCTCAAATATTGGTTGCTTAATTTTTGAATTGGCTGCTTAATTTTTTAAGCCAAACTTGGAAACAGGATGCCCCAAACTTAGATGAGTGCTCACTTGAATGATATTAGAAGTTGCCTTGAAGATTTCCTTTTCTGCTTCTTCTGCTAGTTGCATTGCGTCCCTGTTATGAGCAAGTAAACTTTCAGTCAAATATTGCTTATCAAGGTGTCAAACATCATTCTTAAATCTATCCTGGTTCAATGGCTCACCGTATCAAGATGTCAGGAGATAAGGAAACCTCAATTTCCAGTAAATAGTTCTCCTTGCAACAAGTGTCATATTATGCGCTCCACCTCCACTTTCTGAAATTCATTCGTGACCCCGGTGCATAAGAAACACGAAAAGGTTGAAATATCCTTTCAACTCCCAAAATGTTGGGTAAACTGCAACTTAGATGAGAAATTTCAATTCGCTCAGTACTTCAGCATAGGAATATGAACTAGAACCCTATTCTCCAATTGTACTATAGTTTGTTGTGCACCTAGTTAGCAAAGCTTTTTAATTAGTTGCAATAAGTGTTTCCATGACCAAAAGATTGTGAACGCTGGCAGAACTACGAATAGGACCAGTAGCTTTCTTTCGTGACCAGAGAGGGAGATTAAAGGACACTGGCACAACAGAGTAAATATTGGAAATGCTCACTGCAATATTTTTGTCTTCCAACGAAATAGTTCCATTTTGAGTATGATAAGTGTAAATATGCAGGATCTGCATACTGCAGTCATGTTGGAAAACGTCAGAGGACGTTAATATAAAGTATAGTGGTAACCTCTGTGTTCTCATATGTATATGGAATCTGACTGAAAATAAAGACTAGTTTTCCTATTAATTCGTGTGCACCTTGCATGTATACTTTAGCTGAAAATTTCCTATAAAGATTAAAGAGAGTGAATAAAAGAAAGAAACCTTCAATGGGTTTAATTCTTTTCTCTTAATTGGGTTGTTGCATGCAAACGCAAACGCAACAAATGGAGGGCTCTTATCTTTCAAGCATTGGTAGCTCTTCTAGCACATGCGAGACATTTTCTCCAAATCTTTGCGAGAAGAAGATGATGAGAAGGATCTGAAATGAGGAAAAGGAACAGGATAATGAAAAGTTCCTGTTGAAGCTCAAGAATCGCATTAATCGGTATGATATAAACAAAATGCCTCTTTTCATCTTTTATTTTATTATGCATGATATAACATGCTTGATTGCTGAGAAAATGTCAAAAAAGAAAGGGAAAAAGAATCAGCCTTCAAGTCCTGTTTATGTTAGCCTTTAGT
>CATIWK010223069.1:0-12424 GCA_949634005.1 Mallotus japonicus
TTAAAATTAAACAATAAGAATAACATGATATAAAAAATAAAATAAAAAAGAACAGAAGTGAAAATACAAAAAAATAAAAAATGAAAAGGAAAAAAAAAAGAGAAACAAAAAATAAAAAAAAAACCAATTAAAAAGGTTAAAAAAACAAAGAATAATAAAAAATAAATAACTAAATAAAATGGACATTCTTTAAAACAAAACCAAAATTTCTCCATATCTTATCCGACTCAAACCTAAAATTCTAAGTAAGGGAATAAATACCACTTACACCGTGTTGGTAACATTTTATTATTTGAAACAGAGAGAATAATCTAAAAATACATAAATTGAATCAATAAACATTGAAAAAAGAAAAATTATATTCCAACATGAAAAATTATTAGATAAAGTAAAATAAAAATAATTAAAAAAATAAAGTTATGATAGAATTTTTCAAATATTTACATACTTATTTATAAAATAAAATCAAAATAATTAATCTGTCAAATTGGCCTATTCCAATTGCACCTTCACCAATCTTCCATAACCGCATGGTAACTCCATTCTTCTTCCTCTCTCTCCCCTCCTTCCACGAAGAGAACCAATTCACCATTACCAAGAACCCAAAAAAAAATAAAAAATAAAAAAAAATCGGTTCAGTTATCTGAGAACGAACTCCATTGATTCACTTCAATTCTTCTTCTTCTTCGTGTGCTAAGCCTATACATTAAACAATTAATTTCCTCTGCGTTTTGAAATGGTGAAGAAAGTACCTGATTGGCTCAACAGTTCTCTCTGGTCCACCACTCCTCCTTCCGCCTCCTCCTCCGACGATCGCCTCCACCGCTGCTCCTCCTCCTCCACCACCGTATCTCCCGTCCAGCCACCGGTACCTGTTCCGCCTCCTTCCGCGATAAAACATGACTCGCCTCCTCCTCCTCCTTTTAGACCTGAGATCAAAACTAAAGATAAGGATTCGCGAAATAGTGTTGTTAGTAGCGTAAATGATAAAATTAATCATAATAATATTACTAATAGAAATGGCGATGATGATAATGGCTCCTCTGCTGTTACTACTCCCTCTGCCGAAGATATTTCTAGACAGGCCCAGCTCTTGACCGAGGTTAGAATTGTAATTTAACTCTCGCTCTCTCTTTCTATATATAATGTGTGCCTGTGGTGTTCAAAATGTGTTGATTTTTGATGATGAAATGTTTGGATTCAGTTGTCGAGGAAAGTGATAAATATGAAAGAATTGAGGAGAATTGCGTCTCAGGGGATACCTGATGGTGCCGGCATTCGTTCCACCGTCTGGAAGGTATTTCTCGCAGTTTTTGTTTGCTTTCAAATTGAATTTCTGGCGGTTTTCGAGTTTCTTCTGGTTTGTGTTGCTGTGGAAATGATGAATTGGTATATATTCAATTGATTCTGGCAGCTCTTGCTGGGGTATTTACCAACTGATAGGTCACTGTGGTCTAGTGAATTAGCTAAGAAGAGGTCTCAGTACAAGCATTTTAAAGAGGAGCTTTTGATGAATCCTGTAAGTCAGCATTGGCAATTTCTCGTGTATTATCTTTATTCTTTACTAATCTAAATTTTTTTATAATGAGGATTGTACTGTTTGCAACTTAAATCATTTTAAGTTCATGCAACAACAGCATCGGCATTTTGGACTTACAGAGATTTTAAAAATTTTACAATTTGAAACATAAGTTAAATTGCCAGACTGGATATATGCCTGCATGATTAGCTGAGTTGCTTCACTTATCATGAATAGGATACTATTAGATTGTTAAATTTGGTGCAATAGGGTTCTGTGCTGCATTCATTGTGGACTATATTCCTGTAAAATGCGTTGGATCTCTGATTGTTTTTGTGCCTAGTTAGTCAGAAATCGCAAGGAGGTTGGAGAATTCTGCTGGGTTTGAGAATGATGAATCAAAATGTGAAAACCGTGGTGTGCTCTCAAGATCAGAAATAACCCATGGAGAGCATCCTTTGAGCCTTGGGAAGACCAGCATCTGGAATCAATTCTTCCAGGTATCAAATAAATTGCATTAGTTATTTGATACCTTATGCATTAGATTTTCTTTTTCTATATTAAAGAAATTGTTATTTATAAAAAAATTGTAGTTATATATGTATTCTGCTTCATATGGCTGAGAGAAGGGGAAAAAAGGTAGGCAAATATCCTTGTGAACTTTGAAGAATAATTGTAAAAATGAAATATATGTTTTCAGAGTGAATTCCTGATTCTTCTTTGTGGCATCCTGGCATATGACTTTGATGTTTTGCTGCAAGTTATCACGTGCATGAGACTACTTTTTATATGGCTATCATCCATAAAGAATTTTTAATTTTGGTGAATATGCTTTGCATGTGGACGTGATACCTGACGTAGTGACATTTTGAGGAGATGCCTTGTTGGCCATGGTTGTATTATTGCTGTTTACCCCTTGATGTGAAAATTTCAACTCCATGTGCTTTTGCACTCTAACACAATTATGTTAGCTGAAGATTTGTAGCACTATGTGAGACATGTAATTTTGTTTTATCACTTTGCAGGACACAGAGATTATGGAGCAGATTGACCGAGATGTTAAACGCACTCATCCTGATATGCACTTCTTTTCTGGGGATTCATCTTTTGCGAAATCTAATCAGGTCTATTGCTATTTTTTAGGTTGAATTTGATTCACACTTAAGTTTTCGGGTTGACTTAAAAGTGCCTTTGGTCTTCAGGAGGCTTTGAAAAACATACTAATAGTATTTGCCAAGTTAAATCCGGGAATAAGATATGTTCAAGGAATGAATGAAGTTTTAGCACCTCTTTTCTACGTATTCAGAACTGACCCCGACGAGGAAATGGCAGTAAGTCTATGTTTTATTCCCTCTTTTTCCACATTTATCATTGGATCTGTATCATGTCCCTGTTAATTATTGAATATTTTGTTTTTTCCCCTATTCACCTCCTTTTTCTACTTTGAAGTTTGATTTTGAAGGTGTTGTTAATATTTATAACCCATGAGTTAGCTTCCAGCAAGCATAATTGGATGCTGGGATATGAATAGATCAGTTGTATCACAAATGACTTAAAGCTATAGGCTTTAATCTCTCGAGAATATGAAAAAGTGATATTACATTGTTGAAGGGGCCTGAAAAAGAATGAAAAAGAAATGCCCTATGCCTGTGAATTGTGGCAGCATCTTATGGAAAGATGAAAGGAATGCATGGACCCTGCCCGACCGAATTGAATTAGTTAGTGATGCACTTCCCCTGGCTGCAACCAATGAGAGTTGCTCTTCCCCCTTATTAGATACAGGGAAAGAGAGCAACTGGTTCTTGTAGTTTGAGTCCCTAATCCCTAGCCCACCGGTGAAAGGTCAAGTGAGTTTCAACTTTCAAGTTGCAAAATTTACGACTCGTGAGTACATGTTTAACTATTGACAAAATTGATTTCTGTATTTGGAACAACAACTAGGTAGTTCTTTTTGTAAATTGGTCAACTATGGTTCCTAGGGACTTCAAAGGGTTATAGGATTATTGTCCACTCAGATGTAGGATGTCATTTTGATGAAAAGGAATTTAGGCTGTTCTAGTTAGTTTTCAACTGTTAACAGAGGGAGCTTCGTAATGGATATATATTAATGCATTCTAGTTATTTTTTAGGCTTTTAAGATTGAAATTTATAAGCATTTTGATTAGAAAGATGGCATGTGATCTCTTATGTTTGTCTCTAATCTCTTGTTTTTATACTCTTTTCTACAAAATATAAATTTTTCTGTTTAATTTGTGCGCTAAATAATGGAGATTTTTCTACGGCTTATCTATTACAACCATTGTGTCATCATTAGTTTGTTGTCTGAATAAGCAATGACTTGCATTTTTCTTGTTTTTTTTTTTTTCTTTCTTCTAACTTTTCCTTTTGATCTCCATGGTGTTTATGACTTTACTGTTTGCACATTATACAGGCTTGTGCTGAGGCAGATACATTCTTTTGTTTTGTTGAGTTATTGAGTGGATTTCGGGATCATTTCTGCCAGCAACTTGATAACAGTGTTGTTGGAATTCGGTCAACAATCACAAGGTTGTCGCAACTTTTGAAGGAACATGACGAGGAACTTTGGCGTCATCTTGAGGTCACAACCAAAGTAAGACATGAAGTTAAAATACAACCGAGTTGGATTCATGGATTGGTATATACATGTGGTCACGTTCAAGGATGCTACTATGTATGATTTCTGTCTGCACTCTGGTGAAGGCATCAAAATTCGTCTCAATAGAACTTGCTTTTAAAAGAGTCTCCTAGTACCTTATAATCCAAGTCGATCTTACTTGCACTCAAACGAGTATCCTCAATGACGTAGTAAACCTGTTGGCTGACTCTTTCCAGGCATTGTTGTTGGCTTTATTACCTTTTTTTCTAAAACATACATCAACCTAGGAAAATAAAGCTACCATTATATTCTTTGATTCATTCAAGGGAGTCACGAAAAATGGAATTGCATAGTATACATATGGACCATAAATCATGGATCAACTTTATGAGCTTAAAAACAATATTCAGAAAAGGTTTCTTTGGTCAAGTATAACTGTAGTTGATTTGGTTAGAAAGGTTCAAGGACACGTGCTTGCCTTCACAGCTCATAGTATTATTTTTATTTTATCTGCATTTATCTTAGCATATGTTTACTGTACAGGAGAGATGACTTATCCTGGTGTCAGATCTGATTTTTTTTTTTTTTTCATGCACTGATGACTTGCTGCTCTGTGTCAAAAAAAATTACAGGTCAACCCCCAATTTTACGCATTTAGGTGGATAACTCTTCTCTTAACTCAGGAATTCAATTTCGCAGACAGTGTTCATATTTGGGACACACTTCTGAGCGACCCGGAGGGTCCTCAGGTAAAATCCATTCTTTTACATAAGGCGGGCATATTATGGATAAAAGAAAGGACACTGTTCCATTCTCATCAAGGGCTACCACAATGTAGAGAATGAAAACAGAACAACCATTAGATATGATTAGATGTTAACAACAATTACTTGTCTTTTCAGGAGACTTTACTTCGAATATGCTGTGCAATGCTAATTCTTATCCGGAGACGTCTACTAGCTGGGGATTTCACTTCGAATCTGAAGCTTCTCCAGAACTACCCCCCTACAAACATCAGCCATTTGCTTTATGTTGCAAACAAGTTGCGTGCTCAACCATCAGGCTAATTGATTTTACTACAACTATTCCTGTTAGGCTTTCTTTCCCTTATTTTGTGTTTGAAATTTTATTGTTTGTAAATTACTGGGTGTATAAGGTAGCAGCAAACATGCAGGGAGATTCTCCCATTTCATTTTTTTTTTTTTTACCTTCAATTTACATCTTCGTGGAGTAGGCATTTCTTTCTCTCTGTAGTGTTTTGTGTTTTGCTTACTTGTAGTTTTTTTTTTAAAAAAAAAATTCAACATAAAGTACAGAACTTTTCAGTTGTATATTGTTGGTCGCGGTTGTTAGCTTGGCGTTGCTGTTTGTTGTTTGTACTGAGACACAGGATTAGTTGAGGTAATAGGAGTATTTCCAGGGTGGGTGAAAATAAAGATTGACGCCAGATGATGAACAAAACTATCTTGCTTGATGCTAGGTGATGAACGAAACTTTTTTGTTATGCAGCAGCCTACACACCATGAAGACGAGCATCATTCGAATATAAAAAGGAGTTCTTAAGTTTATTCATGGAGGTTTTATATCATTTTTTTTTCTTTTTCTCGAAGATCTAAAAAATTTAAAATAACAAAAAAATTCAAATTTTATAAATGTTAGGTTCCAATTGTAGTGCTCAATTAGCCCTCGGGCCCTAGGTTGTTCACGTTGAAGAGGAAGTGACTAGCTCCTAGGATCCACATGTTAGGATATGCTAAAAAAATTGGAAGTCATACTAATTTTTGGCCCTTAGGTGAGCATTTCGATTTACTGTTTCTTTTCTTTTCAGTTGATTTTAGATGAGCATTTTGATTTGGAAAAAGATAAGTGTCATGGTCGCTACTCGTGATACTTTTACAAAAATGCTCTTTTGCTTTATTTATTTTTTCATTTCATTATTAAAAAAAAAAAATTTTAATACGAGTGTTTAAATCTTTACACGACAGATTCATTCGTATGCAACTTAGGTTTTAGATTCAAAAAAAATTCATAAAAAAATTGAAATTTTACAAGTTACGGATGTTTAAATTCTTATACGATGGGTTCACCCGTGTGCAATTTAGAATTTAGATTTCAAAAAAAAATTACAGATTACAGGCGTTTAAATTCTTACACGACGAATTTACTTGTGTGCAATTTAGATTTTAGAAATTAAAAAATAAATTTTAAAAAAAAATAAAAAAATTACAAAAGGGTAAAATTGGCATTTCAGCTACTCGCGGCGGCTATCATAGTCCTTTTGATTTACAGTTGATTTTTATGTTATGGAAAAAAGGGAGAGGGTACGGATTGGAACCGTAGTCATTCAGGCATTCAGGTTATTTTACTAAAGCAACACACCACTACAAGTCTACACCAAACACGGGTAGCTTTCGTTAGATGAACATACAAGTTCAATAAAAACAGAAGGAATTGATCCAGTCTAAAATCATTAATCCAAGAAGGCACAAAATAAATAGATGAAGCTCATATAGTGATACATCACCATTAAAAAAATGAAAAAAAAAATTGAAATACAAGTTTGATTTTATTATTTCTTTGAATCTAATGCTAGGTTTTGAATGAAAAAAAAATGAGAATTTTTAAAGTTTTATATTATTAATACAGTTTAAGAAATGAGCTCCAACATTCTATCAAATTAATTTTTCATGTCATTTGAACTTAAAATATGAAACTGTTGTTCCCTACAAGTAGCTCAAATGGTAAAATGTGTGGATATTTTATTGAGCAAAGCACAGGTCGACCCCCCACCCCCTCTTTCCCTTTTGTGATGTTGGGAATTAACCATTTCTACTAGTATTTAAAAAGAAAATGAAATTGTTCAAGCAATTCAATGTGCTATATGCTTTAGAAAGAAAATACAGGAGATTGTGTCATGATCAAGCCTTGTTTGAAGAAACTTATATTTCTTTTGATAGAATTGCTATCACAAACGGTCTAAAAAGTAAGCAGGCATCAAAACAAATATATGCTGCGCACACAACAGGTGAACACGAACTGAAAATTCTTCTAATTCAACTGATATCTGTACTAGTAGTCTTTGAGACCCACCAAAAACAATATTATCATCCTTCTTCCCCAACATATTCACATGCTAGTATGTCTGTTCTCTAAGGAAAAGAAACAACATAAGTGAAAAAAAAAAAAAAGAGAAACTGTCACTAAGTATCTCATCAGAATCCCTACAGATATCATCAGCATACCACGATGACTTCGTGTTAACAAATTACTTCTCCATCTTTTCATTGTTTCATGTCTTTCTAATTGTCAACCAAATATCTATCAGCTAGCAAAAATGCTGCTTCTGTATGCTTGCCGATAACATCCTTCGACTTTTTGAAAGCAGGATTTGCCTTTAGAACTGAAAAGGCATTCCATTCCATTGCTTTAAAACCTTGATGTGTATATGTATATGCCTGCTATCCAGATGTGATGCTTGTATTTGAATGTGTGTTTGTAAAAACAGGTGATGCCCCTGATGGGGAATTCGTGTTTGTAAAAACAGGAGATTCGTGTTGTCGGCTTGGACTATCACCCATGTCCTTCGTCCTGTGAAGGAGAAAAGTACCAGATAGGATTGTGACAAAACCACACAATTCAGTTACTATCTGTGATGCTTCTTGTGAGTACCAATCCTGTAGTTGTCACCAAAAAATTAAAGGCAAATCGCCTGATTATGAACCTCCAAGAATCAAAGGATTGATAAGAAAGAATTTTGTAACAACCAGCATATGTTATGGTCATGAATTTAGACCTCACACTCTGGCATGAAAATATGGAAGACTGTTGAATAGTTACCTTAAACATAATCATACTGGCAATTATGGTGAAAGTTGTGAACATGACATAGTAAACTGGAGATATAACAG
Organism: Mallotus japonicus; assembly: GCA_949634005.1. NCBI lineage: Eukaryota > Viridiplantae > Streptophyta > Magnoliopsida > Malpighiales > Euphorbiaceae > Mallotus > Mallotus japonicus. The sequence continues at coordinate 8,045 of CATIWK010223069.1, forward strand.
CCGTGTTGAAGGTGTCCAATGCCTGCAAAGATCCACAGAGACCTACAATGAGAAATTTGCCTAGTAGGATACATTTCTAGACCAGTTAAATTCCCAAAAGGATGAGATCAAAATGCTAAAGAAATAAGTTTAGAAATTTTAACAGCTTTGTTTGTGAGCAAAAACAATTCAAATAGGTACAAAATGAATGTAACGACTTAATAATTTGAAAACATTGCTTCTCATATTCATGCCAGAGAACAATCCAAAGAAGCTACTTGTAGGTCCAAAATGGGGCACTTTAGAAGAATCGACCCCCACCAGAAAAAAAAAAAAATATATATATATATATATATATATATATCATTGACATTTAAATCTATATTATGTTCAAACTAGAACTTATAAAATTCACCTTGTTCAAGTAGTTGATCTGCAAAAGACAACAGAACACTACTATTATAGTAAAAAGCCAGGTCTGAAAGTAGACAAATTGATTCGATCCAGAAAAAGTCAGCTTCAAAGCAATTCCCACAGCTTTCACGCTCATTACCTGCATAAATACAAAAGGTTAGCATAATAGCAGGAGAACAAGAAATTTTAGAATCAATAAAACCTTCAGATATGATAAACAGACCGTGAGAGAGCCCATGAGAGAGCAAATTCCAACATAAACTATCATATGGGTTTGTCCATAGAGCGGCGCATATCGGAATATGAGCACAGCGACTGCAATCACTACCATGACAGTATAGACAAGGAAACCTGTAAAAGTAAATATCTGAGTCCCATAACAAAACCTGTAGGATTCATAAAATTCTGAATCCTGAGTTATGATGCCCTTGTGTTTCTATGGAAAGCATTCTTTTATTACTTTTATGCTTTTCATATGCGTCAAGCAGGATTTGTTTAATCTTTTTTTTTTTTTTGGTTCAGTTTCTTCAAAAGAATGAGTTTTAGCATATAACTGAAAATGAAAAGCAAGCTACTGCACTAAAACTTCCAAAATACCTGGCTCTGTAGCAAGGTACCATACTTGCTTAACAGATTCAATGGCTCTTTCCTGAGGAGCATGCAAAACAATAGTTGTAGAGCCCACCACACAAAGAACACACCCTAGTACACCAAAAATATGCAACTTCTCCTGCAAAATGAAATGGGCTAGCACTGCACTGAAGAATAGTATTTCAATCAGGCCCTATATATATGCACACGTATATAAGCACATCAGTCGGTATAAAAATATAGCTGGATGTCCATGCATCCACCAAATGGAAGATGAAGAGTGGTACAGACATCTCTTTCTTGAACAACTGTTGTAGTCGAAAGAAACATTACCTGAAAATAATACTTAAAGCTCCCAAGGGCGTGACAAGAATTGCAGGTGCAAATGCATAAGCAGCAAAATTAGCTGCTTCACCAACAATCACTGCAAAAGAAAATGCCATATTACAATAAATCAAGAATCAATTCCTGAATCATAATTAAGCTGATATAAAACTAGATAAGTAGTTTTTCTAAGCTAAAAAATTAAAGAATAATAAACTTACTAGATATCATCCCAGCCCACCACCAGGGTTGAAGCAAGTAAGAATGCCCTCCCAAACCTGATCACATTTCACCCCACAGCGAACGTAAAAACATATAAAACAATGACTGGTTACATGTACAAGTTCAAAAATGTATTAAAGAATGATCCTTTAAAGAAAAGAAAAGCAAAATGAAATTATATTATGATACAAACAGAACTGTATATGGACCTACCTGCTCTGGTTCCAGTGGCCCCTGCCTTTTTGAGACCTTTCTTTTTGACAATAAAGCTAGAACCAATGAAAATACTCGAAGAAATTGCCAAAACAAGTCCATGAATATTGTCAGATGACACCGCCATGATGAAAACAAAAGGAATAAATAGAATTGGAGATCAATATCCAGATTTTTTTTTTTTTTTTGATGGGATCTCCAATCCCAATTCCTACACAATTAAAATCAAATGTAAATAAAAATTATAAACCAAAAATATATAAATATAAACACATTCACACGATAAAGTCCATAACTTTTTCACAAACCAAAACCACCCATTATCAAAACAAAATAAAAAAAAATAAAAAAACTAAAAAATAAAAAACCGACCTTTTTCTCTTGGCACAATGCAAATGGGTCAATGGGGATAAGAACCCACCTCCATGATGCCAAGAAAATGGATGGTTTTGATGGGGATGTTGAAGGATACTGAAAAATAATTAAAAAGGCAAAAATGGTAATCTTAAAAAAAAAAAAAAAGGAATGCAAGTGATGACAAAACGTTATATAAAATCAATGGATTGAAATTGGAAAGGGACGGTGGATCGATCAAAGGGAAATAAGAGAAAAAATTGGGAATTGAAGAGGCTGCAACGCTAAATCTGTTACAGAAAATTAAATTGAAACAATGCATTAAAAAAAAAAAAAACAGAGCAAATAGCTTAGAAGAAACTGATACAAACTGCAAATTTAAGACTGCCTCCGCATCCCGCGCTCTTCTCCTCTCTGTACTATATAATATATCTATTATATACCTTTTGCTTTTGCTTATGTATATATTAATTGTATTTAAAGAGTTTTTAATTGGATGGCAATTGCAATTGCAATTGCATTTGCATTTAAGTATTTCTTTGACTATTATTAGAGGAAAGTGTGAAAAAAATGTTTTTGTGATTTTATGTTTTGATAATTTTGTTATGTATTTTTTTTTATAAATTTTTTTTTTTTGCCAGATTTTTTTTTTAAATTGTGATTTGTAATTTTGGTTATTAGTAACTATTGGCAGCACTAGCTCATTAATGTGACGGGACAAATGAAAAAATTGTTACGTTGTTATTTTAATAATATTTGGGATGATCAAACAGCTAACCTTTCAATATTTGAATAGAGATATTATTAAACTATTTAATTTTTGGTAAAAATTTAATATAAATTATATATTTTAATTTAGGTACAAAAATTTTATATTTTATATTATTAAAATGTGAAATTACATGTTTTGTTTTGTTTTTTTTCATTTTTCTCTAATTACAATCACTATTATTATGAAATGTACCATTTTTTTTTTAAATGTACCATTTTTGAGTGTCCATTTTTGTACATCCATATATCATCAATAGCATTGATTGAGCTTTTCAAAAAATAATAATAATAATAGCATTGATTGAGTCTTAATTAGGAATTTTCAAAAACAACCGTTCCGTCTAATGAAATGAATCATGTTTTTCATGTCTTTTAGGGGTGTATTCAATTAGCACTTTTACATATATTTATAGACTTTTTGTGAATGACTTTTATAGAATTTATAGACTTTTTAATAATTTTTATAGAGTTTAATGATTTTTATAGACTTTACTTTTGAAAACTTTTATAGAGTTTATAAATTTATTAATGACTTTTATAGACTTTATTGTGAAAGACTTTTTATGACTTTTATTGATATTGGATAACTTTTATTGATTTTAATATACATATTTTGACCTAATAAATTAATTTTTGTCATATAATAAAAATAAAATTTTTAAAATAATTATTAAAAGTGGATGTCTTTAATTAATTTTTTTAAAAATAATTAAGATATTCATTTTATTAATTTCAAATAAAAAAAACATATCAAAGAATTGTTTCAGGATAACGATCTTGATTGAAAATCTTGAAAATGATAGCGAACACATCGAAACGGAGCTAAAAACTGAAATTGATTTGGATATCCACAATCCACAAAAAAAAATATTTACTTAACATATATATAATAATAATAAAAAGATAAACAAAAATATAAAAAATATAAAAAAGTGAAAATAAATTGAAATAACAATAAGTCATTCAAAGTCTTGAGGAATGGTGAAAGACAATTTTTTAGATTTTCTATTTATATCAATTTACAAAAAGTCATTCAAAGTCCATTGAAATCTTGAGGGTGAAGAAAAGAAAATATTTATGCATAACATTACATAAAAAGTACATAAAAGTCTAATGTCTATAAAAATTCATGACTTTTTGAATATCACACTACTTTTATAGACTCTATTAAAGTTGTAATTGAATAGCTTCTAACTTTTACAAACTTTTTTTAAGTCATTAGAAATTTTAATTGAATCTTACCTTACTTTTCTGAAGTCCTAAAAAATTCTAATGGAATACCATCCAATTCTTGAAACCCATTAAAATCTTTTAAAATCCTAATTGAATACACCATGTAAAAAGGTTAACGACAAGACATATACGTACTATTGATAGCATTTTACAATGCAATATTAACTACAGCAACCGAAACCAAACATATTCAACATATGAGACTTGGATCTTTATTTATGCACTCAGTAGTTTAACATACATACATACACCATATGTATGTTTACACAATTCATCGAT
>CATIWK010223076.1:0-11349 GCA_949634005.1 Mallotus japonicus
TAGTATAATTATCGTTTTTAGATATTTTTATAAAATTTAACAAAAAAGAGTTAAAATTAAATTAATTAATATTTATCATTTAATTATTAGTTGAACTTAGAAAATTACATTAAATTAATTTTTGAGTAAATAAAAATCCAATAGCACCCCTCACGCCAATAAATTCGTTAGCACCTTTCCACCATGCTGGACCTTTAACCCAAAATCCTCTCAATACGCATATGCCACTCGACATTACACAAGGATGGTTAACTCCATGTCCTAATTTCCACTATTATGCCCCCTTACAACACACCAGCAGACCTATACCCTCCATACCTTTCCCAAGCCTGTCTGAAACTCCTATCACAAACACACCAGACCTAAACATAGTAACCCAAACACTCAACCAGCCTCCAGCAATCAAAGAGGCAATAATCAAAAACATCCAAACCTAGATGATCCTGATGCAACAACAGCTGAACGCCCTAATCTAAGATAACAGTCCCGAAGTAGCTAATCCGAAGAACAATGTGATCATACCCCCAATAGCAACTCAAAGCGTGCTCAACAGAAGCAGAGAGGCTCGGAAAGATCCAGAAGGAGAATCTAGTACAAATCTTTCGACCTTGGATGACTCACAGATAGCCCAGAAGGTCGAGCAAGTAATCCAGAAAGCTCGAACTGGACCAAGAAAGGAGGATGAGTGCGTTCTAGAAGGCACAACACCCTTTGTGAGTAGAATTAATAAAACAAAAATTCCTTCTAAATTCAAGCTGCCTCAGTTAGAGCAATACGATGGCACCAGAGATCCAATCAGCCACATATCATCGTTTAGAACCAAAATGATGCTCCAGAATGTCAACGATGGAATTTTATGCCGAGTCTTTCCCAGCACACTTATCAAAATTGCTCAGAGATGGTTTCAACAACTCCCAAAGAACTCTATTTCATCTTTCAAGGAATTGGTCAAAAAGTTCTAAAACTCTGTTTATCACCAATATTCCTCCTACTAAGAGTATAAATGATCTCCGGATGTGCAGACAGGAAATCAATGAGACATTGAGAAGCTACCTGGACATATTCAATAAGGTAGCAATGCAAATCGAGAACTTAAGTGATGAAGTGGCCATAGAAGCGATGAAGAATGGAACTTGGTTAGGGAAACTCAAAGATAAGATCCTAACAAAAGAGTCACGCACTTTCTCTAAGGTTATGTCCATAGCTATGAAGCTAATAAAAATGGACGATGATAGAAGCCTACGCAAGGATGATGAAAAGCCACCTTTCAGGAAGAATGAAAGAGTTGATATGAGAAGGCCCACAACTCCTCGAAGCAACTTTAGAAACCCAGCGGAGGGGTTTAGAAGGGAAGCAGAAAGGTTCACACCTCTAAATAACCCCAGATCAGAGATCCTCATGTTAATAAGGCAAAACGGAGTAGGCATAACTCCAGCCAGAAAACTGACTCCACCCGAAAAAAGAGTGCCAGATAGAAGGTACTACTGTCAATATCATCGAGATTTCAGGCACAACACAGATTCATGCCGAGACCTTAGGTCGGTAATTGAACAATTAGTCAAGAATGGAAGGCTAGGGAGATTTATAAGAGACCGAGATTCAAATGAATAGACTAGAGGCAGACCTGACTCGAAGAAAGCTCGCAACGAAGTAGCTGGAGTCATCAACATATTTTTCGAAGGAGAGACACCTACTGAGAAGAAGTTAAAAAGACCTTGGAAGGATCAAAGCTAAGTATCTAAGAAAAAGTCGGCTATTACCTTCAGACCTAATGATTAGGAACATGCTCAGCATCCTCATAATGACGCCTTGGTTATAAGTGCGTACATCTAGAATTATCTGGTAAAAAGGCTTCTGGTGGATGATGGGAGCATTGTCAACACACTTTTATGGAATGCCTACAAAGCAATGGGAGGCTCGGTCATTGATCTTAAGCCTACTAAAAATTCTATCACAAGCTTCTGCGGAGGAACAACCCAACCAATGGGGGTAGTTGAGATGGAAGTGGAATTTGGAAAATGAGAAACTGAAGATATAAAGGCAGTCAGATCTCTATTAAATATAGTAGATCTTCCACGCACCTACAATGGGATTGTCGGAAGACCCATTCTGTACGAAATCGATGCTGCCACAAGCATAAGGTGACTGACCATAAAGATCCCTTTGGAAGATCGGGTAATAACAATCCTCAAAGAATCATTCAATGGCCAAGTAGTGTTGTCAGTTGGCTATCAAACCTCAAACAGAAGAATTCCCTTTAGAGTCTTTGGAGATAAAAAAACATAGAGCTAATCCTGAACCGGTTGACCAAGTCCAAACTCTTCAGATAGCTAAGGGCAAGACAGTACGGATTGGTGGCGAACTTGATGAAGATATCATGAAGGGAATAAAATGAGGTTCTCAGCAAACACTCAGACAGCTTTGCCTATAAAGCATCCGAGATTGAGGAAGTAAACCCTCAGATTGCATCACACAGCCTGAACATCAACCCATGAGTGATACCCGTTATCCAGAAGAAGAGGAAGTTTGCTTATGAAAGGCAAAAGGTGATTGCCGAGGAAATGAAGAAACTGTTAGATGTCAGATTCATGCGGGAGGTCACCCACCCGAAATGGGTAGCCAATGTGGTACTAGTCAAAAAAGCTAATGGGAAGTACAGGATGTGTGTGGATTACACAGATCTTAACAAGGCATACCCAAAAGATTGCTATCCCTTACCAACGATTGATAAATTAGTAGACTCAACTGCTTGCCACAGTCTATATAGCTTCATCGATGCTACTTAGGGGTACCAGAAGATTCCAATGAAGTAAGAGGATTAGGAGAAAACATCATTCATCACCCACGAAGGCCTCTACTACTACAAAGTTATGCCCTTCGGATTGAAGAATGCCGGAGCAATGTACTAGAGGCTGATGAACCACGTCTTCCAATATCAAATTGGGAAGAGTGTGGAAGTATATGTGGATGACATCATAGTCAATAGCCAATGAGCAGAGCAGTATACGGAGGACCTTGAGGAAATCCTCCATATTCTTTATCAGTACCGGATCAAGGTAAACCCAGAAAAATGTGTCTTTGAAGTAAAAGCATAAAAGTTCTTCGGATTTATGATTTCTCATAGGGGGATAGAGGCAAATCCAAAAAAAATGGAAGCCATTCTAAACATGAAAGCTCTAAAGTCACTGAACGAACTTCAGAAACTCAATGGCAGAATTACAGCTCTCGGAAGGTTCATATCATGCTCGACCAAGAAATGATTGCCTCTATTCAGAGCTTTGAAGAACTCTCAGAAGTTTGAGTGGAATGACGAGTGTCAGAAAGCATTCAATGAGATCAAAAAGTTCCTATCCTCACCTCCATTACTCAGTAGACCAATTCCGAAGGAGGTATTATATCTGTACCTTTCTATTGGACATGAGTCAATTACTTTAGTATTAGTCTGAGAAGAAGGAAGCCAGCAGAGCCCAGTTTACTATATCAGCAAGACACTCAGAGGCTTCGAGATTCGGTATCCCAAATTAGATAAGCTCTCCATGATGGTCGTCCATACATCCAAAAAGCTCAGACAGTACTTCCAGGCTCACTCGATTGTTGTCAGAACCAACTTTCCTCTGTAAAAAATTCTCCAAAGACAAGAAACTTCAAGACGACTTGTCCAATGGTCAGTTTAGCTAGGTGAGTTTGACATTAGCTACGAGCCTCGTCAACAGATAAAGGCTCAAGCGTTAGCAGATTTCATTCAAGAGATGATAGTTGAGGAGGCAGTCTCTCTAACATACCCAAAACGGAAACTATACATAGACGGAGCATCAGGAGCACAAGGATTTGGGGCTGGAATTGTTCTTATTAGGCCCAATAGAGTTAGAATCAGGTATGCAGTCCAGATCAAGAATAATGCCACCAATAATGCAGCCGAGTATGAAGCACTTCTCACGGGACTTAAACTAGCCATAGAGGTCAGAGCTGAACATCTCAAAGTTTATTCTGATTCACAACTAGTGGTTAATCAAGTTAAAGGAACATACCAAGTGAAAGAACTAAGCATGATCAAGTATGCGAAAAAGGCAAAACAGCTCCTAAAGAAGCTTGAACAAGAAGGGGGACAATGGGAAATACTCTAGATTCCCAAAAAAAAATACAGAAGCTGATCTGTTAGCAAAGTCACCATCAGAAGATAACTAAGTATTTAAAGATCTGGAGCTAACCGAAGAACTGACCAAACCGAGTATCAAAGAAGCAGAATTAATGAACACTCAAGAAATAGCAGAATGGATAAGGCTAATCATTCAGTATCTAGATCAGAGCATCTTGCCCCAGGATAAACTCTAAGCTCAGAAGCTCAAACTCAGAGCTGCTCATGCATAACGGGGAACTCTATAAAAGATCTTTGTCTCACCCATAGTCAAAATGTATGTCCCCTGAAGAAGGCAATTATGTGCTGAGAGAGATCCATGAAGGGATATGCGGAGCACACGAAGCTCAAGGTTCATTAGTTTAGAAAGCTTTACTGAAAGGGTACTACTGGCCAAATATGTCCAAAGATGCACTCCAGCTGGTTCAAAAATGCTCCAAGTGTCAACAGTTTGCTCGATTGACTCACAAGCCATCTAACACTCAGCATCCCATTGGAAGCCCATGGCCATTTGCTATTTGGGGAATGGATATCTTAGGTCCTTTCCTAGTCTCAACATCCCAAAAGAATTTCCTAATTGTAGCCATTGATCACTTTACCAAGTGCATTAAAGTCGAAGTCATTCCAACAATTACAGAAGCTCGGATTCAACACTTTTTTTGGAAAGAGGTCATCTACAGATTCGACATACCCTATACTTTGATCATGGACAATGGGAAGCAGTTTGACAACGAGAAGTTGAAAACATTCTGTTCAGATTTGGGCATTAAACTCATATTCACCTCAGTAGCTCACCCTCAGACGAATAGGCAGACATAAGTCACTAACAGGATCATAATGCAAGGGCTAAAGAAAAGATTAGATGAGCAAAAGGGAAATTGGGTTGAGGAACTCAATAATGTCATCTGGGCATATAAAACAACACCCAAAAATTCAACAGGAGAAACACCCTTTAGGCTGACATACGGAATGGATGATGTAATGCTAGTGGAAATTGAATCATCAAGCTATCGAGTAACAGGGGAATTAGATCCAGACATCAACAATCTTAATGCTCGGATATGCCTGGATTTACTTTAGGAAAGAAGAGAATGAGCATCTATCGTCTCATAAGCTCAGAAGCAAAGAGTTGTTGGGTATCACAATAAACATGTCCGACCAAGACAATTCAAGATCGGGGACCTCGTACTAAGAAGGGCAGACATCGGCAAAGGAAGCTCCGGAACAGGCAAGCTTGGACCAAATTAGGAAGGCCCTTATCAAGTCATAGAAAAAACCACTAAGGGTGTGTACAAGATAAAGGATATGCAAGGGAAAGATCTACCCCAATATTGGAATTCAGATTGTTTAAGGAAATATTATCAGTAAAAATTATACTCGAAAAAAGATAAGCTCTGATGGAATAAAAATACTTTTTCATCCTTTGTCATTCATCTTCAAAGATTCTTACATCAGTAAAAAAAAAAAAGGAAAATCTACTGAGTATTTACATTAGTTTCACTAAGAGTAGTGCCATCAGTAGCAGTCAAATTTACATCCTCTAAAGGTTGATCCCCAGGCATTGCAGTAGGATCGGCAGCAGAAAAGTCAGCCTCAGCAATTGATTTTTCACCAATATCCTTCAAAACCGCTGGTTGCTCGGAAGTAAATTTCTCAGTAGCAACTACTTTCTTTTTAGCAACCTTGGGGTTCTTATGTTGCTTAGCAGCCTCTTCTTCAGTAGCCAGCTTCACCAGATCACCAGATGTAATCTTTTCAAGCTCATAGAAATCTAAATCATATTGCTGAGATGCAAGCACCCTCTGGCATTCGGATTTGTAAGCCTTCAGAAATCCCACCACTATTTTCTGATAGCTCTTTTTATCATCATCCTGGGATTTCTTCTCTTCGGCAAGCTCCTTCTTCAGCATTACAAGCTCGGAATCCAGCTGCTCGACCTTAGAAGTGAGTTGAGCTTGCGAATGCTCAAGATCCAGCACCTTCTTCTGACTTGCTTCATCCTCGGACCTCGCCTCTGCATGCTTAGTTTGATAAAGCTTAAGTGCCACTTTGGATGTCCCTATCTTCTTCTCATACTCCATTTCAATACTGCTAAGCTTCTCTTCCTTTAAGGTGTTATCGCACTTTAGGAAGTACTGATTAGCAGCAATCCTTGAGCCAGCTGATAAAGACAACATGTTAATAACAAGAACCATTCATTAGAAATCGACAATGACAAAATTGCAAGGGTAACTCCAAGGTGTGAGCCATCAGGACATTGGAAAGCTTGTCCGGGCAAACATCCATCCACCTAAGAATATCAATTGGCAAACGCAAAGACTCGGTATACTGGTCCCGAACTTCACTATTCTGAATGCTAGGAGGATATGTCTTCTACAGAATCCACTGCCTCATATCTGGACATCCAGGAATCCGAGGGCGCTTGACAAAAAAATCACTCCCTTCTATCAACTCCTCTTCATCGGGATTTTTATCCTAGGAGCATTTCTTCGAAGCTCTCACTAGAGCTGGGTTTGTTGCCAGATCCTCACCAGCACTTGTCAGAGGATTAAATTACACCTCTAGGTTCTCTTGCTCTAGGGTCAGGTCAGTAATCTCTTGCTCCTACTCCTGAGTCTCCATTTGCTCATCATCTAAAAGGTCCATCCCATCCGCAAAAGCATAATAGTCAGCCATCTACAAATAAAAAAAAAAAAAAGAAAAGTTAGAATATACCTTCAAACAATCAACATTTACCATCATTGTCCCTGAATATGGGATACACTCTCTGGATATACCGAAGAGAATAATTCAAAGCAGAAGTCCCCATAGCTATAGCATCAATATGGAGCTTATGCACCAGCTCCGCATCCTCATTGGGCAACTTGGACAGATGCTTTATTTTATGGCACTCATAAACCCATAAGTGCCGGACACTGAAGAATTCTGACGGATGCTCAATCACAAAATATTTGTGCCTCCAAGACTTTGGCAAATTCGGGAGTTTTACAAACAGACTCAGATTAGGAACTGCTAACAATGAAAATGCAAGCTCCCCCTTTTTTTTATTCAAGCTATATATGAACTGGAACATGTCATGATCGGACTCTCTACCCTCCTTATGCATAACCTCTATGTACCCAATCAGAATCTTTAGCTATTTGGATGAAGTTTCCCAAGGGCTATATTGTATCTATTCAGAAACTCCTTCACAAACGGATCCAGAGGAAATCTTAGTCCACCCTCCAATTGATCTTGATACACTACCATTTTTACCGCATCTATATAAGGCTCATGCACCTTTTTATCAGTAGTTTGTAGCAGATATTCTTGGGGAATCCCAAATCATCACCTATACCATTCTAACATACCCTCATCTACCCTTGATTCAAATAAATCATATTTTACTTACTCTCTGGGAGCCATTACACTTGCAAAACAGAAGATGCAAAAAATAGTATAAAAAAGGCAGAAGTCTTCACCTGAATGATCAAATAGTACCTCCTCGCAAAAATGCAAGCAATATAACAGTCAAATCTTACTTGCAGACAAGAACAACATGAAGCAAACTTATAACTAAAGAACTAAGGCGCAGAGCAAATGACCATAAGAAAGCAAGAGAAGAAAGAAAAAAGTGATCTTTTAATATGAAGATCCTCAATTTATAGAGACCGGAGAAGGATCCAGAAGGACTCCAGTTACCCCCCATACTAAAGGGCTCAAACTGTGCTTTCCAAGAGTACAACAGTCAATATCACCCTGCACTAAAGGTCTATTATTAGCATAGTTACCAAAAAGATATTGTCCTTTCAACTGACGTGACTCTCCAGCTGCCACCACGTCATCTGAAACATCTTCCATTCTGACATATGAACAAACGTGCTGGTTTAAAATTTGAAATAAGGCATCTCAAAAGACATGCAAATTAAATCCTGCATACTCTCTCTAGATCTTGGGTTGCTTCTACAGTACCGAGCATCTCTAAGTCCAATGACTGAAGCTAGCACCCTCAGGTCACTTCCATAATACTGAGGTTCAACACTCAGGCCGCATTTCTATAACACCGAGTATCTAAGTCCAGTGACTGAAGCAGGCACCCTCAAGTCGCTTTCATAGTACTGAGGTTCGGCACTCGGACCACATTTCTATAACACCGAGTATCTAAGTCCAGTGACTAAAGCTGGCACCCTTAGGTCACTTTCATAGTACTGAGGTTCGGTACTCATGCCACATTTCTATAACACCAAGTATTAAAACTCCAGCGACGACTGGTTCCATCAAGTCGTTTCTATAATACTGATTGGTTAATGCTTCGAATCTTTTTTCATAACACCGAGCATCTTTTACTGAGAGCCTGATCATCGAGCATCTATAAGTTCAGTTGGCATCTTCATAATACTCTACTCTGAGCATCCAAGACTCGATACCGAGCATCCTTGCCAATAGTGACTGAGGATGGCCACCTCAGCTCACCTCTTCTGCAAATCAGGAATCTCAGACATAAATATTCGACTAGACTTTCAGGGGGGACTCTTGATACCCCTCAGGTATATTCTTATTCAATTAAATTCCTATTTTCCTAAATAAATGATACTTATAGGACAAGAAGACACAATCCAAGTAGGAAAAGGAGTCTTGTATTAGGAAGACTCCAGGATCAGGAAGAAGACCCTCTATTAAGGCATTAGTCCTACATGAAAGAGGAATCTTATTCCTCTTAGGTTTGCACATCACACTCTCTATAAATAGACCTCACCTCTCCTCTTATTATTCATTTTATTCCTTTAGCTCATTACTTTCTCTTTATCTCTTTACATTCTCTTTCTACCCTTTCTAACTTAAGCATCGGAGGGTTAGTGGGGGAAACCCCACATCTCACCTTGCCCTTGTGTTGATTGCTTGACCGTAGGACTCGGAGGTTTCGAAAATCAAGTTATCACTAACCTTTAACAAAGGACTTAAATAAACCATAAAACTAGATTTCTTATGGATGATGTCGAGCGGAGTAGCTACTGATGTTGTCTTCCACTGCCATGATGACTCCAACAACGATCCAACTTTTGGAGAAAGCTAGCGGCAGCCAACTCTTGGTGTTGATGGTAGGTGAGGCTGACAGATGTTGGTGTTCATGATAGGTGGCACTAGTGGTTATCGACATTGATATATGCAAAGCCGAGATTAGGTTTAGATGAAAGGAAGAATTTTCTTTTTTTAATTGTTTTAAATAAATATCATTCTTGGTCTCTAATAAAATAATTATATTTGATTTTTATATTTTAAATAAATATTATTGTTATTTTTAACAAAATATTTTTATAAATAATTATTTTATGTATTTTTTAAGAGAGTGCATCCTTTTTTGGTAAGGAATTGGAATAAATTACCAAAATTTGAAAAGGTTTGGAGTTATTAACCTAAAAAGTTAATTGTAGAGTTAACTGCACTGTGAAAACAAGTTTAGGGGTTGAAGTATCACTTTAGCCAAGATGCATCCAATTCAAGCCTTTGATGCTAACTAATAGGCAAATGGGCCTTTCAACATGTAACACGAGACCAAATAGGCCCAATTTAAACTTTTTTCACAAATAGGCCTAAAACTTATATTTTTCGGCCTTTAAACCCAATTTCCTACTGAAATTAACATGTACCATTCACACTTCTAAAGAAAAATATATGGATTCTTTAAATAAATTAAATAAGAATATATTAATATGTTGAGAACGATAGTAATGAACAATTCTTAAATTGAACAAACCCTAGCTTTTTCTCTCAAATTGTAGAACCTAAATCCTCTGTAAAATAAAAAAAAATGTCTTCATCCTCTTGACAATTAACGTCTTCATCTTATGAATCATCATCGAGAATGCGAGTTCTAATATGTGGTGGTCCTGATTTTGAATATGAAGGATGACCAAGATTCTGCTATTGTAATCTAAAGGCACCAATGTGGGTAGCTTGGGTTGAACAAAATGGTAGAAGAAAGTTTTATTCATGTATTTATGAGTTATGAGGTAAAAGAGTAGTTACTAAGATTTGTGTACTTGAAATTAAAAAAGATGTATTTATAAATAATCGGCATGTATTTACAGTAGGAGAAAAATGGAATGAATAAAAAATATGCAAATAGAAGAGACTGTGAGTACTTTGAATGGCATGATGAACTATTTGATCCTCGAGCAACGAAGGTGATTAAGAAATTATGGAAAGAAAATGCTACTATAAAGTTTGAGAATGAAGCATTGAAGTCTTTGGTTTGTGACAAAAATAAGCACGATGAATTCAGTGAAATGGAGCTTGAATTTATGCAGCTTAGAAGGGATATAAAAAATGTTCGAGAATTAGGTGGGAAAAATAAGTGTATATCAACTTCTATCAAACCATGTGAACATGTATTATAAATTCATTAAATACAATATATTATTATAGTGTAAATCAACAATATGTAAGTAGTTTTCTAAAATCAAAGACAATTGTTGACCTTTTGCATATCATAAATCATAGTGAAATGGTTACCATTATTCGAACCAAGGTCCTCTTTCGCATGTTTCAAAAACCATATCCAGTTTACCTTGGCTTAAGACCTCACAATAGCCCATGTAACTGGATGTCTTTGATCATTTGTATCCCTTCCAACTGTTGCAAGTAACTTTCCTTTACACATATTTTTCATAAAATAGCCATCAAGTTCCAAGATAAGTATGCACCTTGCTCTATATCCTTGCTTTAAAGTATTAAAGCATATGTATATTTTAATAAACTTGCTTATACCTTCGTCTGCAATAACTTTCATAGTGCTACCAGGATTTATTTACCTCAACTCTTCTGTATAATTCCAAATTCTTTTATAGTCATCCTTATAATCCCCTTCAAGCTCAGTCATGATCTTCCTCTTCACTCTCTTAGCCATTGTATCATTAGTCTTAAGCTTCAAGTGCTTCTTAGCATGTTCATACATCTTTGCACACAGTCATTTCAGGCTGGTCTTTAATGCCCTCTTGTTTTTCCATATCCATACATCTATGGTTTGGATTGTAAGTTTTAAGAACAAAATCACCATTCTTTTTTTTTTTCTGAGCTTGCAAATAATAGCCAAGGACATGCTTCTTTACATATGCACCTTACCTTTGGATTTTCATTTTATTCAAACTTGATTTCAACACTTCTTGCAATAGCATACTTTGTAACTACCATCCTAAATTTTGTTAAACTTTTCAATACCATTCCAACTAGAAATA
>CATIWK010223137.1:0-13976 GCA_949634005.1 Mallotus japonicus
ATTCATTAATATTTATACAATAAATAAATGGCTAGGGATAATCTGAATAGAACTCATATTGTAATCTAAGGGTTTTACTATCAAGTCACATACTTGATGACCTTAGAAAGAATTAACTATTCATTTAGTTATCATAAAAAAAGAAATGATAATGGAAATGCCTCTTTATTAATACATAATCACAAATGATTGACCTAGTGCATATCATTAACACTTTCCAGCTATGTCGAAGTGGGGTGCTAGCCGTGCTTGGAGAAAGTCTTTGGCTCGAGTACATGTTCACCGGGAGCGTCTGAACTCCCTGACATTTGATGGGGTATGTACCTGCAAATACAAACTGCAATTAGTAAATTATTTATTGAATTAATTCACTTGTTTATTTCCCTTCCAGATTCGTCTGGATTTGTGGGGTCCTGAGGCTGGATGGTCTCCCACCATGGTGCTCTCGAGACCACTGTCCATGAGGAGAGTGTTACTCCGAGGTCCTGGCTGCAGAGTTTGGTTCCTTAGTGAGAGGGTTCGAGCCTGGCATGGAGGTGCTCGGGCAAGACGACCACCTCTTGCTCCCTCTCGTCATATTTTCTGGGTGCATCTATTAGAGGGGGATGAGCTAGACTAGGCCTTTGAGGGGTATGATGCTGATGAGCATTGCGAGAGGAGGAAGTCTCACTATGTGGACTTCGCACAAACCCGTCTTTTGCAGAGAGTACCCATACTTGGTTCCACCCCCCAAGTAAGTAACAATTCCACTAAACATCTGATATTGAATTTCTTTTAAAAAATATTTGCTTGATTTGATCTTCGTTCTTCAGGTTCCAGCCAGAGCACCAGCTGCTCGAACTAGGCCTACCACGCAGGAGTGGTCATCCCAGATAGCTCGTGTTATGCATTCGACCCATGCACCACCTGCTGTTGGAGGAGCATCCACCTCTAGCTCTCAGATGATAGCAGGCGAGCTTGCTACACCTTCGGATTTGATGATCCGATGTTGGATGCCCGCTGGAGAGGTATCTCGTCAGTTCCTCACACTGGACAAGAGCATAGAGCCTGTGTTCTTCCCCAAGACTTCTACACATGTGATTCTTCTCTTCTTGAACCTGTTCTTCGATTTAACTTATCACAGAATTAATTTTAACATTTTAATATTGCAGATGCCTCAATAGCAGGGAGAGTACATGTACCGAGTCATTGAGGCTCAGCGAGATTTTGTGATGTCCACGACTTAGATGTGGAAGGTAAATCTCACCACTCATGTCTATATGTATGCATGTTTTCATGATTACTTACCCTCTGTATTATTTTGACAGGAGGAGTTTGATGCTACTCGGGCTATGGTCACCGCTCTTGAGCACCAGCTAGCTGCTGTTCATATGGATGATGATGATGAGGACGAGGCTAGTGATAGGGAGGAGGACGCTGGGCAGACCGAAGAGGAGGAGCATGCTAGTGAGGAAGAGTCCGCTAGCGAGTCTTCTGGAGATGATAGTGATGACGCTGGGGGTGATCATGTTGATGATTCCACTGGTGAGGAGCAGGATGAGGAGTCCGAGGGTGACGAGTAGACGTTCATCTCAGATTTCTTTAGATTAGGATCACATCTGCTTTCAAAACTGTTTTTATCTTTTGTTCAAACAAACTGTTTGTTTTCATTTTCCTCTTTTTTTTATATTTTGCACTGAATGATGAAATAAGATTTTTCGTCTATTTTGGAATCAAAGTGGGTACTTTATGTATAAGAATTTCTATTTCGCTAGCTGAATCTCATACACACATACAAAAAGTTTTACAGAAAATATAAACGAGCATGTCCCAGCTGCTGGAGAGGCATCGCCTCTTTAATGAGGGGCGTCACCTCTTTGTGAAGAGGCACTGCCTGATCGTTGAGGCGATCGCCTCTTCAGCTGCAGCCTGCAGCTATAAAACCCCCAATTCTTCTTCAAATCCCTAACTTCTTCTTCTCCGAATTCTTTACACTTTCTCACTCTAAATTTCATCCCAAACCTCTAACCATGACTGAAAGAAACCTAAAATACCTGCAAACAGTATTGAAAAGTTTGGATGGTGAATCCTAGGCTAGGTTAGAGCCATTTCATCTATCTGTTTTCTGATCCATGCATGCAAGAAGAATTAACTTCTCATTTTTGCATGTTCTTGCTCAGTTTTGGGATCCTCAAAAACTCGTCTTCAGGTTCAATACAATTGAACTATGCCCCCTGCCTGAGGAATTTGAAGCTATTCTAGGTTGTCAACTCGATTCTACCAATCAGCCTGCGATTCCTCCTCTCGGAATCCTAGATGTGCATTCTATTCAAATTCAGATGGCCAGGATGTTTGATCTTACTCCCCAGTTCTCTCTCCATTACATTTTCAACAATCAAGTTCTGACTAACAATCTTCTGGAGGTAGTAATGACCGCAGACAACAAGGGAATACATTGGTCCCGGATGATGGCTCTATGCCTCTATGCTCAATTCCTGCTTGTATCTCCTTCAGGCAACTACGACCCAAAGATTCTCCCTATTGTCGACCAAGTAGAAACAGGTCTTAATCCTTTCCCGCTCATCCTAGCAGAAACAATCATTGGCTTGGACAACTTTACAGAAACAAAACGATTCTTTGGAAGTCCTTTGTTGCTGGAGGTTAGTTCTCTTCCATCTTTTTTTCATTTACTATTTTTCTGCCATTTTTGCTCATTTTTCATCACTTACATTCATAATCCGCATAGGTATGGTTTCACGAGAAACTGAGATTGATGGAACCTCCTAGAGATATCGCACATTATAGGGCTAAGCACTGTCGCACTCGGCAGCTTCATCCTATCCCAGAAGATATTCGGAGTTGGCTAGCCACTTTCCCTGATACTCTGATACATTGGATGTGTCCATGGTGGAGACTACAGTATGTAACCATCCGGAGCTGTATGTACTGTGTTCCAATGGATGGCCTGCATTTTGCTACTTTCTATAATCCAGCAAGACTTTGCAGGCAGTACGAACAGAAGCAACTGATCTCGGAACTTATGCATGAATTTGAGACAGGGCCACTCACTCAAAATTTTCTGGACAACCTGACTGCAACTTGGCCTCGGAGGATCATTCAAAGGGGCATTGACTACAATGGAGATCTATCCACTGATAACCAATACAAAGCATGGATTCAAATGCAACAAATGGAAAAAGATGATTTCATTATCAGCAGAAGAATAAGGTCGTTGCAAGTATCTAGTACTCAGGGTGTTCAAAAGAAGAGAAGGCAAGATTAGTTTATGTAATTTAGCCTTTATCTGCTTTTTGTTGAAAGGAATTTCCTTTTTAGTTAAGCAGTGTGTAATAAAAGCATTTAATGCAACGTTTGATAATAACAAAGGTAATCCATTCCATTTAAATTAAGCACAAAGCGAGAATACATCTTGCTTCTTACATATCTCCTGTTATTAGTTGGCTTGCCCTTGCAAGTTTTCCAACTAACTATTTTTCACTCTTTCTCTCCTTTTATATGTCCTTAATTTTTGCCTGGACCGGCTCTTTCAAGGTTTTCAATCCAGCAAGACTTTTTAATTTCTCATTTTTGTAGTCTCTAACTTTTGCCTAGGCAGCCTCTTTTTTTTTTTTTTTTTTTTTGAGGTTTTCTCCCTAGCGAGACTTTACAGAAAATACTTTTTTAGTTTGTCGAGGTTGATGGGCTCCTTGAATTCGTTCCCTTCCAGATCAGAAATAATAGCAGCACCCTTGGAGAATAGCTTCTTCACAAGATACTGCCCTTCCCAGTTTGGCTTGAACTTCCCTCTCGGATTTGTCATAATTAGCCTAGTCAGCTTCAAAACTAATTCACTCTCTTTGACTTTCCCAGGCTTAATATTCTTGTTGTAAGCTCGAGCAATTCTTTTTTGATACAACTGGAAGTGATACATAGCTTTCAGTCTTTTTCATCTAAAAGTGTTAGCTGCGCTAACCGGCTTTCCACCCATTGATACTCAGGGATTTTTGATTCTAGAAGGACTCTCAATGACTGGATCTCGACTTCCCCATGCTGCAAATGGCCACAGAGAGGTCAATCCCTGAAGTTCCATGGACAGTAGATGACTGACATCACCATATGCTTGACAGTTATGACACTTCCTCATGAATTTTACGCAATCCATTTCCATTGTTAGCCAGAAGTAGCCTTGACGTGCTATCTTCTTGGCTAAAACTGTTCCATTCATATGCGGACCACATACTCCTTCATGAATTTCCTCCATAAGCTTTTGAGCTTCATCCTTGTCAACACACCTCAGATGTACTCCTGTCGGTGCCCTCTTATACATCATTCCATTGTGGCTGATGAATTGCCGGGACAACATCCTGAGAGACATCCTTTCTTTTCTATCAGCATCTTAGGGAAATTGCCCTGTTTCTAGGTATTGCTGTAAATTGTAGAACCACGGTTTCTCTGTGGAGTCAACTGGCATCACCCTTATCTCTTTATAACAGGGGACTCTGGACTTGACAAGAATAAGAGGTTTGACGGTGGTCTGGTCTGCTCCTTCCCACATCGAAGCTAGAGTTGCTAAAGTATCTAACATCTGATTCTCGTCTTACGGCAAATGTACAAATTTATACTGAGTGAAAGACAACATGATGGTGGTTGAATAATCCCAGTACAGTTTAAGTTTATCTTCCCTCACCATCCACTGATTGGAAATCTATTTCACCACTAGTATGGAATCCCCATATACCGTGATTTCTTCTGCCCCCACACTTCTGAGTGCTTCCAGACCATAGATGCAAGCTTCGTACTCAACTTGATTGTTGGTAACTTCGAATTTTAACCTCTTCACCATTGGGATCATTTCTCCTTCTGGTGAGATTAAAATTACGTCGACACCAGCTCCTTTGTTGTTGACAGCCCCGTCAAAGTACATTGTCCATATCTGGATTTCTATTGCCCCCAAATGCTTATATGGAAATTCCAATTCCCATTCTTGTTCATCATTGACTGGATTCTGAGCTAGGAAGTCTACCACTGCTCTTCCTTTTATCACTTTCTTTACTACATAGTCAATATCGAATTCAATGAGCAAAACTAGCCATCGGGCTAATTTTCCTGTGAGTGACGGAGTTTGCTGAAGATATCTTAAAGGATAGTGCTTAGAGACTACTTGAATCCTGTAAGACTGGAAATAATATCGAAGCTTCTTCGTGGACCAAATCACAGCTAAACATGTCTTCTCCACGAGACTATAGTTGAACTCGTAGGGAACAAGTTTCTTGCTCAAGTAGTACACCGCGTGTTCGACCTTTCTACTACCTTCCTGGGCCAACATTGCTCCCATTGCCTCTTTCTCAATTGTTAGATAAAGGATCAACAGTTTGCCCAGCCTCGGCGGCTAAAGGACTGGAGGATTCATCAAGTAACTCTTGATAGTTTCAAATCCTTGTTGACACTTTTCATCCCAGATGATCGGCTGATTCTTCTTCAGAAGCTTGAAGATCGGCTCACAGATCGTGGTCAGCTTAGTAATGAACCTACTGATATACTGTAATCACCCGATGAACCCTCTGACTTCTCTCTCAATCTTTGATGCAGGCATTTCTCTGATAGCTTTGACTTTGTCAAGATCCACCTCTATTCCTTTTTGACTAACAATGTGCCCCAATAACTTTCCAGAGGTTACTCCAAAAACACACTTCTTTGGATTCAACCTGAGATTGTACTTTTCATCTCTGGCCAAAAACTTATCAAGAGCCTCAAAGTGCCCTTCTCACGTTAGAGACTTCACCATCATGTCATCCACATATACTTCTATCTCTTTGTGGACCATGTCATGCAACAGAGTGGTGGCCATCCTTTGATAGGTAGCTCCTGCATTTTTCAATCCAAATGGCATGACTGAGTAACAATAAACACCCTATTTAGTGGTGAATGAAGTTTTCAGCTTGTTAATCACTGCCATCATGATCTGATTATACCCCAAGAAGCCATCCATAAAGGAGTACATGGCGCTGGACGCCGCACTATCAACAAGAGTGTCAATATTTGGCAAGGGAAAATCATCCTTGGGGTAAGCCTTGTTCAAATCCCTATAGTCTGCACACATTCTGACCTTTCCGTCTTTCTTTGGAACTGGCACGATGTTTGCCAACCACTGGGTGTCATCGACCACCTCCAAGAATTTCACCTTCAGCTGCTTCTCGACCTCTTCTTTGACTAAAAGAGCCCATTCTGGCCTTAATCGCCTCTTCTTCTGCTTTATCGGTGTGATGTGAGGATATGTAGGGATTGCATACTCTACAATTTCTCTATCGATCCCTGGCATGTCCTTATAACCCCAAGCAAATACTTTCTGCCTTCTTTTAATTACTTTTTTCATTTTCTCTCTCTCATCAGGAGTTAAATCAGAAGCAAGAAGTATATTCTTTGGATTATCGCATGTGCCTAAATTAAATGATTCAATTTGCACTAAATTAATGTCAAATATATGCATGAAATGATCATCACACACAGTATAACCATTAGGTAAAACATCACACAAATAAGCAAACTCAAACTCTATTGCATTAACTTTCGAAAAAAAGGATCATCATTGTTAAACAGGTTAGCTAGAGAGACATCAAGATCATCATAGAAAACATCTACAATGGAGTTAAAAACAAAAGATTCAAAACTAAGTTCTTCCATTTGGTCAGCAGTGACTTTTAACTCCGTTGCAAAGATGCCCTCCTCAAGTTCGGGAAATAACACTAACTCCTCCACTATTGGCTCTTTCTCAACAGCTTCACTGGTTCTATCTAAATGTTCAACAAAGATTTCAAAACTAGGGATTAACTTGTCAGTGATCATTAGTGGTTCTGGAGTTCCATGATATGGATTGTAAGTGCCCTATCTCACAAATGTCTCCCATAATGGCTTTACCACAAGTTTAGCCTTGGATTTGTTCTTTCCTTTCTGTTTCCTCTCAGACTTAGCTCCAGCCTTGCTCCCCTCTGCTGGCTCACTGGTCTTAGGATATCCTATCCCATACTTCAAGAACACTAGTTTGGTCTCAACAAACCCAGGTGGGCCTTGCTGATCCTTTCCCAATCCCATTCCGGGCACGAAATTATAATTCTTCATTATTCTCATGATCTTAGCACTGAGCTCATCTTTATAAATCACGCAAACTTCGAAACTTGGGCTTAATGGGATCTCCTGGGGAGCCATCTTCAATGCAGCAACTGCAGCTTCAGTCTCAGCTGAGATTGTGACCACCTTTCCCTCATGTGGGAATTTGATCTTCTGATGGATGGGAGATGGCACACCTCCCAATGGATGAAACCATGGTCTTCCCAAGAGAATAGCAAATGTGACAGGAATGTCAATCACATGAAGATTGACCCAAACCTCTAATGGTCCTGTCTTAACTAATGCCTTGAAAGTTCCTTCAATAGGCCTCTTAGTATCATCGTAAGCCTTGATAATCACATCCGATGACTTCAAATCAGCTACTGTAAGCCCCAACTTAGGCAGTATTTTCAAAGGGTAGACATTGATGGCAAAACCATTGTCTACCATCACACAGCATATCAGCTTCCCCTTGACTTCAGCTTTAATGAAAAGGGGTTTGAGGTGATCTCTCCCTTCCAGAGGCAAGTCATTATCTGTGAACATCACAGTTCCTTGGGGACTTTCAGTTAACGATTCAACTAATTGTTCAAGTGTGTGGGTTAAGGGGACCATCTTATGGTCCAGAGCCATTACTAGCGCCTCCCTATGGGATTTGGAGTGCATCAGCATCTCCCAAACGCTAGAGAGAGTCTTTTCTACTCTCTTAACTTCAACAATCTTCTCGGCTTTCTCTGATTCTTTCAACTCTTCTTCTGATTCCTCCTTGGGGTCCTCTTTATTCTTCCGGACTCGTCAGACTCGGATTCTTTCTTCTTCAGCTTTCTAACTGATTGCACCTTCTTTTCTTCCTCACCTTTCCATAAGTATATTGCCTCCCCTTCTTCATCAGATGAACTCCAGATATTTAAAACATTCACACCGACATCATCAGGCTCTTGCAAGTTCAAGCATTCTGGTTCTGGCTTTGATGGTGCAGGTGTGGCATTAACAAAAGAGTTTAGGACTTGCTCTTCAGTCAAGCCAGCATTTATGGCAAGGATTGATTGGTTTGGTGGTGGCATTCTCTGATAGTTGGGTAATGGGTTGTTTCTTGTGTTTGGCTTTTTATTTTTGGGGTCAGTGACTTTGCCTGCATCAATCAGGTCTTGAATCTCATGCTTTAGGCGAGTGTAGTTATCAGTGTCATGGCCGATGGTTTGATGATACTTATAATAAAATTTAGGATCGGAGTTTGGAAATGGAGGTCTTTGGGGTAAAGGTCGGAGCAGGTTATTCTCAATCAGTTTCTCCAGAACCTTAGAGAGAGGTCTCCTTAGATTGGAAAACCTTTTAGGTTGCTAAACCGCGTTGATTTGAACATTGCTACTTGATCCAACTCCACTGCTGGATCCTGGTCCTTCTCTCGCTGAGGTTCTTCCGGTGAAGGACTTTCTTTCCTATGCTAAATCTGATTCCTTTTGCACCCCAAATCTGTAGAGCTCTTCGAAATTTCGGATCCCCAAATCCTTCAGTTTCTTCAAAAGCGGGAGTACACACCCCTCCATTGCTATCACAAGTTGATCATTTTCTGAAGGTCAATGCTTTATCTACGCAAGCTTGGCTCTCCATCTAATCAAGAAGTCAGCAAAAGGCTCATTGAATTTCTGCTTGATATTCTGTAAATCTCTCAATGAGGCCTCCATCTGAATATTGAGACTGTACTATTTAACAAACGCTGCACACAATTCTTCCCAATCAGCTTGGATTCTGGATTCAAAGGAATAGTACCATTGAATAGGTGCTCCCTCAAGAGACAAGGGAAATTATTGGACTAGACTGGTTGTCCTCACATGAGTAGCATACTGCTTCAAATATAAATGCGGATCTTCCACCCCAGTGAACTTTTTCATATCAGGAAATCTGAACTTTCGAGGTAGCGGATCGTCATCTTCTCCTAGACTTAAATTACAGTAGTTCATTGGAGCATCTATTCTTTTCTCCTTCATCATTAATTGTATTTGAGCCATGGACTTAATAAGGTCCTTAGCCCAATCTGGCTTTTTTAGATTTTCTGAAGCATTTGGATTCACATCTGGTCTTGTCATAGGTACAGCCAATAATGTCTCTTGATCATCTTTAATTTCCCGCCTTCTTAGATTCTCAGCATCCAGATCAAAAGGCTGTAGTAGAGGTACATGTACAGGTGCTGGTGCAGGTGGCTCTTATCTAGCTGAATTCATTTTTGCCATCATCTCTCTCATGATTCATTTAGTCTGTTCAGCCATCTCTGTCTTGAACTTTTTTGGATCAAAACTCGATGTTGCTGTTTCTTTCGACATTCTGATTAAACGGCCGGTGTTGGAGCAGGTCTAAGCGGATGGTTGATCCGAATCTATGTCTGCAATCATTATCGGTTAGAAATATGCATGATGTGTATGCATGATATGCAGACTCTTGAAAGAATAAAATAAATATTCTATTTACATGTAGCACATAACACGAGACAAAGTTTTTCAAAATGAAATCTCCACCCTTATATCTTCCTTACACGTATTCAATGGTGAGTTCCTTTTCCTAGGATTGTTAGTCTAGTTTTGATTATCAACAGGGGATAACAAAATCATTGTATACAAAGAAACTCTCAAGAACGATGCGAACAAGTAACAGATCCTTGAATAAAGCTAAAGTCCATTTGAATGGGGCTTGGTAGGGCATGAAAGGCCCAATTTCAACATGGTCCATTTACAAATGGGCTATAATGGGCTTGAAAGGCCCACTTTTGATGTAATCCATTTGTGAATGGGCTTAGGCTTTTATAGTAAGGTTTGTTATATGGCACAATACACATGCATTTAGAAAATCTTAGTGGAAATTTCTAAGTCATTACATGAGCTCGATCAAGGGTAATAAGCTACGGCTCCCACAGCTATATACTTCCATTACGTCTCCCCACTCAAGGGTCTATACGGCACAGATAGGTACGTGTTGTGAGTGGTAATAGGCGATATTCCACCACCAGGTTTGAATGAAACACAGGTAGCAAAGTATGGACCATTACCGGTTTATTCAAGGACTAATGTGCTCATTGTGTGATCATGTGTAGTGAATGCAATAATATGCAAAGGAAATATTTTAATAACCAAGGATGATAATTTACAAAACACGAGAATCAGCTTCTCTATCCCCAGTGGAGTCACCACTGAAGGAGGCGGGGTTCAGCGCGCGTCTAAGTGTTGGGGACCACGGCACTGTGCAAGCTCAGGGCCTGCTAGGAAATACAAAGATGGGCTTGAGGCCCATTATTGGAGATGGAGTCACCACCCGAATGAAAACCGGGACACACTTATAATAACTAGATTCCACGGAGGTACCCAGAAGCCGTCTTCAGAGATCGATTTTGAAAACTAGGTATGGGCTTGGAATGCCCATCCAACTTTTCGGTTGGCCTCCATTTGTGTTTTATGCTTTATTACCTTTGATTATTAAATTATTTCCTTATTAATATGGGTTACACACACTTCCGATTTTACAATATTACCAACTTTGCACATTAGTCTCATTTGCTTGCTTATTACCTTGGCAATTTGAACAAATAAAGAATAAATATTACAATCATTCATTCAATACAAATGGGGAAAGGGATTAAGGATTACAATTCTTTGTACAATTATTACATTAATCAAATAAAATCTCTCAAGAACTACTTAATTCGCTAATTAAATAGTGATTAGAAATCACTGAAAACCTACAACAAATACAGTTAGTCTCATAATAAACATTTTTATTTATAAATCATTCAAATCATATTTACATGAAAGTAGGCATATGTATTCACATAAACACGGATTAATCACTTGAGCAAGTCAACAATATAATAAATACATGCAATACTAAGGAACATCATTATACACGTATCAGATACTAAAAATATATCGAAAATAAACTCAAAAGAAACTGAAATGATGTAGAATCATGCAGGATTCTGGACGGGAGGCGATCGCCTCTATGCCTCCTCAACAGAACACAACAGCACAGAAAACTACACTTCCTTAAGTGCTAAGCAATTCGAATATACATGCAAGTAAACGTAAACTAGGAACTTAAAACTTAAAAAAAATTCACATATTCAAGCAATCATGCTTTCATATAACATCAAATAAACAACAAAATACCAAAATAAACCAAAAATCAAACAATTAATGCTTTTAATGTGAAATGGAAAGAAAATTTAACACTAAAAATAAGGGTTCTCACTGATTGAAGAACGTATGGAGCTCCTAGCTGAGCTCTCAGAGCTTTGTTTGATAATTTGAATGCAAGAAGTCCTCTTCCTTCTCAAGAAATTGGATCCTTTAGCTTGAATTTCTACTCCTTCTCTCTTTTCTCTTTGTTTTCTCTTCAAAACGTTTTTTTTTTTCTGTTGTTTCCTTTTTTTTGTTTTTATTTTCTTTCTGAATAATGGCCAAGTCCCTCTAAAATCTCAGCTTAAGCCTCTACTTAAACCTCCTCTCTTCTCTCTCTTCACTTTCTCAAAAATCAAAGTCCATTTCCCACCTAGTATTTTCCATCATTGCTCCTTCTTTTCCAACTCATTTATGCCTTAAAAGTCTTTATTTTGTCCAAAAATGCAGAGATAAGGTGAAATGAGGTCGGTTTTTGAGTTAAATGCAGCAATAAATAGCATTTATTGTTGTAGGAGATAGGTGTGAAGAGGCGACGCCTCTTCAATGAGGTGATCGCCTCCAGGAGCGTTCGCCTCTTCAATTGAAGGCTACATTTACAGAGGCGATCACCTCCAGAAGCGTTCGCCTCTTCAATTGAAGGCTACATTTACAGAGGCGATCGCCTCTAAGAGAAGAGGCGTCGCCTCTACGGTGAGGCGATCGCCTTTTCGCATAGAGGCAGTCGCCTCTTCACTAGTAATCTACAATTTTTTATTTCTTATATGCAAATTTTAAATATTCAACTCCCTGTTTCGTCTGACAGCTTGATGCCCACACACTCAAGGGCGCTGGTAACTTTAGCGGTGCCCGTATTTTGTACGATAACTTCCCTCCCGCTATCAAGACTCGCATATTCGACACCGGCTTCTCCCATTTCATTCTTGCCTTGCCGAGTTCCCAGGGGCGGATGGACTATGAGCCTCTGCATGCTTTAATGGAGGTGGTCAGACACCACTCACACCTTCCAACTTCCCTTTGGCAAGTTCACTCTAGACTCGGTCTCATTTGCTGCCGTTACAGGGATTGCCTGTGCTGGGGACCCTGTTCCCCTTGATGCGAGTTTGCATCATCTATCCCCAGACTGCGTCGCCTATATCGAGCGTCTGTTGGGTATGGTCCCGGATATGAAGGGGACTCGTACTATCAAGATCGACTCCATCAAGAGCTATTACACACCGGCGAGAGTAGCGGCTGCCACCTCCGGTTGTTAGATTGATCAGGTAGTGAGAGCTTTCTTGATCTATCTCTTTGGGACGATGCTCTTTGCGGACACCGCGAGTTCCATCGACTTATTTTTCTTGCCGCCTCTTCACACTTGTCTCCTGCAGTAATAAATGCTATTTATTGCTGCATTTAACTCAAAAACCGACCTCATTTCACCTTATCTCTGCATTTTTGGATAAAATAAAGACTTTTAAGGCATAAATGAGTTGGAAAAGAAGGAGCAATGATGGAAAATACTAGGTGGGAAATGGACTTTGATTTTTGAGAAAGTGAAGAGAAAGAAGAGAGGAGGTTTAAGTAGAGGCTTAAGCTGAGATTTTAGAGGGACTTGGCCATTATTTAGAAAGAAAAGAAAAACAAAAAAAAGGAAAAAAAAACATTTTGAAGAGAAAACAAAGAGAAAAGAGTGAAGGAGTAGAAATTTAAGCTAAAGGGTCCAATTTTTTGAGAAGGAAGAGGACTTCTTGCATTCTAATTATCAAACAAAGCTCTGAGGGCTAAGTTAGGAGCTCCATACGTTCTTCAATCAATGAGAACCCTTATTTTTAGTGTTGAAGTTTCTATTTCACATTAAAAGCATTAATTATTTGGTTTTTGGTTTATTTTGGTATTTTGTTGTTTATTTGATGTTATATGAAAGCATGATTGCTTGAATATGTGAATTTTTTTTAAGTTTTAAGTCCTTGGTTTACGTTTACTTGCATGTATATTTGAATTGCTTAGCACTTAAGGAAGTGTAGTTTTCTGTGATGTTGTGTTCTGTTTTGAAGAGGCGCCGCCTCTTCACATAGAGGCGATCGCCTTATCGATGAGGCGATCGCCTCCCGTCCAGAATCCTGCATAATTCTACTTCATTTCAGTTTCTTTTGAGTTTATTTTCGATGTATTTTCACAAGTCCCCATGAATAGTGCAAATAACAAAATGTATAGACATCCTGTTATTTCCCTTAACTTTCCCTCTTATGGTATTGGAAATCAACAATCTTTACTAGTTAAAAAAAAAAAAAAGATTTAACAAATTCTATGTCTTACATGTAGTATACACTTATGCACTACCACCACCAGTATTTTATCCAGTAATGTTAGGAGTACCTCCTATTCTTTGTATTAGACAATCAAGTTCAAATAAACTTGCAAGTCCATTTGGTTGGTTTTTACTCTCGGGTGGCTTCCTGTTATGGCATCATCTCGTTTGCCTGATTTATTAGTAACCCTAAATAGCACAAAACCTTTCTAAAGATTGTAACAGACAATTCATAGATAAAACAATTCGACATGTTAATAACTTAAGTGTATCAACTTTAGATTTAATGAGAACCCACTGTGCTAGATCATCATTTTACAGCTTCGAGTCCTACAACCAGAAAAAGAAAAAATTGCTAACATACAATTGCACAAAGAACCTGAAGGTAGATGGATAAACCAACGTGGAAATACAGAAAATGTATGAACATCATATCACAG
>CATIWK010223150.1:0-22125 GCA_949634005.1 Mallotus japonicus
ATGATGTGTGCAACGATACTGGCAGCTTACCGAGGGCTTCTGGTCGACCGGCGTTGCTCCATTACTTTGGCAGACTTCCATGGCAGACGTCCTTTCAGGTGGCTAGGCGCAACTCAGGTGAGCCCTGCAACTTGTGCCAACTGAACTTCAATACACCAAATCCCATCGCCCACCATAACTTTCGTCTGTGGAGTCATCGGTAGTGTTCGGGAGATTTGCCTTCGTCCGTGATGTTGCAGCTCCCATCCTTTGATCTTTGCCGGCACCGTGGAAAGCCCTCAACTGCTTCCGCAACAGTATGGCGGTGTCTCTAGTCTCTCGATAGTTCCACACCCACGTCTGCCCACACACCAAAGGCGGTGAAAGTGACGTTTAAGCCACCTGCTCATTTACGTGGCACATCACTGGCAGCTGACTTTTCTCACTTTAATCATATATAATACACTTGTATATATAAATAATTAACACACACACACACACACACACATATATATATATATATATATATCTATATCTATATAATTAGTTTTTGCTAGCCTATAACATACTTATATTGGTACACTTATCGAGACACTTCTTCACTATTATTGGTAAGCAGATTTATATGCATTCAGCTACTGCTGAACTCCGAATCTGATTGAAGTCTCCCTATTCCAGGTCTTGCTATAGGTTTTACTCATGCTAGCCTAGTTGGCAATATTCCACCACATCCATGGTTGTACCGTTTTTCATCTTTATTTGATCATGTACTAGTCTACAACTATGAATATTTTTGATGTACTGTTAAGCCGGTTGGCTTCATATGAATGAAATGCTTTTATCTTGTTCAAAAAAAAAAAAAAACCTTTGCCATGGAGAACAGAAGCTGCAAATCAACAATTTGTAGTAAACTTTTTTTTTAATTCAAAACCAATTGTTAATTTATCATTAAGTAAATAATCTTTATATTTTTGAATTAATTTTTTATTTAAATAATCGATATTTAAAATTTATTAAATTCTAATTAATCGTATAAAATCATTAAATTTTAATTAATTAAAAATTAAATTCAAAACGTAATTTATATAATTTATACAAAAACAGATTTTGTCACTTTTTTAAAAAAATTTAACGCTTAACACACACATGACATATAAACATCACACGCCACTTAACAATTTATATAATTTATATAACAGTTTTTGTCACTTAATTCATTGTTGTTAATGATTTTTTTAATACTCCATCCTCAAACAATACATGTTGCACCCTGGAGACGCCAGCTTTCTTTATAGTTATACGTGTCACATTCTTATTGCTTCGTGCACATCCATCCTCAAACAACGCGCCAAGCGGGACCCAATTCTCGAAAAGCCTTGCTGTAACATGACGTGTATCCAATGTCGTCGACTAATGTCGAAACTTTAGTGTCACCAAAAAGTAACTCGTCGTTTAAAACTATCTACCGTGACGGTAAAGTCACAACAAATTAAATATAAAAAACACTCTTTAACTCTCTCCACTCCACGTCACCACCGCAATCACTCAAAATCACACCACGTTTGGTAACAGACTTTGAAACGACAGCGTTTCCCTCAACACAAAGTTACAAAAATGTAACAACCACGGTTGTCGTCTATACTTAGAAGCAGCACCGTCGCGGCGTCGTTTATTGTGGCAGAATCGTAAATAAAATAAATAATTTATTTTGAATTAATTAAAAATAAAAAATAAAAAAAATATTTTTCTGCCTTCTCTTCTTCTAAAGGCTTAATTGCTGTTTGTTCTTTATCTACCAGTCATTGGTTTCTTTTTCTTATTAAATTGGGTTCCTGAATTGAGAGTTTGTGTCAGGATTTTTGCATCAGAAAGTTGCAAACTTTATTTATTTCCCTAAATTCAATTTAGGGTTTCTTTTGTTAAGTTTAATTTGGTTCTTGAAATGTCCATGTGTTGAGGTTTTCTAACAAAATTTGTGTCAAGGAACCAGAAAGTTGTAAACTTTATTCTTAATTAAATTTTGGTTTTTTTTTCTATCAGATGACTTATATTAGCAATGATGATGATGGGGTTCCCAATCTGGGGATGAGAATGGATAGTGGCAATCATGATGGTGGTGGTGCTGGTGCTGGTGATGATGATAATAGCAGAGGGGATTATGTGAAATTGAGAGATTGTGAGGTGGAGGAAGAAAGAGTAATTGGGGTTACAGAAGAATCTAGTTTTTGTTTATGGAAATGGAGAAGGTCTGTTGTATGGTATTGGGTTAAGTTAGCTCTGCTGTTTACTTGTTTGGGATTGTTAGCTGCTGTATTCCTCAAATGGGTCGGTCCATTTTTCATGGACAAGGTTAGTTTTGTTCATCTATCTTTATGGTTTTGTTGTTGAAAGGATGCAACTAATATATATGCATAATTTGAGCTCATTGATTGTGCTTTTCATTTGATGAGTTTTCTGGGGATGTTATATGCTGAAATTGTCTGGTATTTTCTTACAGACAAGAATCTTATTGTTTTTGCGGTTTCTTTAATGTGTATGTTGTTTGTGTTTATTAACTGGGTGTTTTCAAAATGCTCTTGTATTTTGAAACTAGTTGATATTTTTTTATTAGATTTAAGATACAGGATAATTTTGCTCATATGCTTTTCTGTTTATTGATCTGGATTTCACTTGTATTGTCTGCCCAATGCTTCATGGTGCTGGTTATGTTTCTCTCAAATAGATTAGAGTCTTTATTAACAGAGTTGATTGTATAGGTGAGTGAGTCATAATATGTATTAGGGTTCGGTAAGCGTATTCTCTGTTGTGGGGTGTTCAGTGTCCAGTAAGTACTGGGTTCATGGGGATAGTACATATGAACACAGGCGACGGGCCTTATTCATGATTATCAAAGGTCTAGTAAAATGCATTCTTGAGAATTGCATTTACTATGTTTACTTTGCAATTTTCTTTAATTGTTTATGTGGAGATATTTTATGTCTGTGCATTGGCCCTGTAAACGTGAATAATGTTTTACAGAGCGTTAGAATTTGTATATTTATTATATTTTCCTAATGGCTGGAATCAGTGTGTTCTTGCTTCACAAGAGGGATACTAATATTAGCAACACAGGCTGTATTTGTTTTAGCATGTGTGCTGCATGTTTTCTTTGAAATACTGGCTGTGTTGTACAGTGTTTTATGGGTATCACTGGATAAATATTTAGTTTTTGGAACTGTTGCCCAAATATTTTCAGTTGTTTGAGATCTGTCAGAATTTTGCTCTCGTGAATTCATCTTAAGTTTAGGATCTAAGACATTTGTTCTGGTGCTTCATTAACTCAGTTGTGACTAGGTGCTCTTGGAATTACCTCACTAATCAGCCTCGTAAGCCAGACAAAAAATGTTAGAAAAGAATACCATTTGTGAGACATTCATGCATATTTAAATGTGGCTCACACCTGACTAATAAATTTTCAGGAGCTTATTCCTATCATAAATTGGGAGACAACAACTTTTAGCACTCCAGTGCTGGCAGTTCTAGTTGTTGCTTCTGTGGCAATATTCCCCACCTTGCTTTTACCATCTACGCCTTCTATGTGGGTAGCTGGGTTGACATTTGGTTATGGCTATGGATTTCTGTTAATTATATCTGCATCAGCTGTGGGCGTATCACTTCCGTATTTCATCGGCTCGCTGTTCCTTCATAAAATTCAAGTATGAATCTTGTGCTGAGATTTTGTATTTAACTGTTTAGTCTTCTGCTGCTGATGTAGTTCTACAATTCTTGTTGCAGGGGTGGTTAGAAAAATATCCTAAGAAAGCTGCCATTTTGAGAGCAGCTGGAGAAGGAAATTGGTTTCATCAGTTTCGAGCAGTTACATTAATCAGGATATCTCCATTTCCATATATTTTGTACAATTATTGTGCCGTTGCCACAAATGTCAAGTACGGTCCTTACATTTTAGGGTCATTGGTCGGCGTGGTGCCAGAGATATTTGTTGCAATCTACACGTAAGAACTCCTGACTTTTTTAAATGTCTTTTTGCCTGGACATTTTATATGCATTTGTTTCTGTGTGATGTGAGCTTTGAAACATAGGTTTCTAGTTTATCATATGACATGTCTGTTTGGATCTTTTTATGTGCTTGATGGTTACTTGATGTGTATTTTAATTAACTCATGTATCAACTGTTATCTTCTTTCTTTTTCCTTTTTCTTTCTGTTATTTAGGTACAATGCAAGGATTGTATGGTGCATTTTAATGTTTATGATTTACTGGAAGTTTGTAGTTGCATTGTCAATGTTTGGCTTGAACACTAAGTCCTTCTTATTGTGGATTTACTTGTAATGATTTTACTTTATATTGCATATTATTAGAGAATCCTTGTTCAAGGCAAGGTTTGATTAAATATGCAGGTTGGTTGTTTATTGCATATTTTCTTGTTTGATGTTAACCTCTGCTCTCATCTGATCTAAACCCTTGCTGAATAGACAAATTGCCATCTTCTTTGCCAAGCTCTATGGCATGACTGACTTAGAGGGCTATTAGAAGAATAGATCCTAGATTCATCAGAAAATTTTTAAATAGGATTTAATCATTGTTACAAGGTTTGCAATAGGAAGTGCTGAAAAGTGGCAATAATACCCTTCCCCTGCTCTTCTCTCTCACTTCAGCATCCTCTTTATCAAATTTACCAATTCGTGTAATATTTGAGCTCAACGTTGCTTAAGTCTTAACCATTATTTATGCAGTTCCATTCTCCTCCTCTTTATCCTTTGGAATAAATTTTATTTTTGTGTCAACAGTTGGTTGTTACAACTGCCTCGTTCTTTAAAATCTAGCCAGATCATCTATCTCAGCTAGTTTCTTGCCCCTTATATTAACTTTCTTTGTTCCTGATGCAATGTGCTCCACTGCTTTCCATTTTGCCTTAATGCCTCTTCAGTACAAGGAACTTTACTTGATAAACATGGAAGTAGCAGTTGTTAGCACTTCCAACAGGCAACAGCAGTTGTGTGTGATGATATGGAGTGAAGTGTTCAGTAACACACAGATTCCTCTTTTATCCTTAAATTGTACCTCTCATTCACTCCTGATTGCATAAGCTTATTCAATCAACAACCTGCACCATATGTTTGCATGTTTATTTCTTTTCGAGTAATTGATCAACATTCTATTTTATGCTTTGTTTGAATTAGAATAAAATCTTTATAGCCAGTTTGGTACTTTCTTGAACAGCCTAGAAGATTGTTGAATTGTTCTTCAACAGCACGTGCATCTTTGATTTGTTTCTGAAGAAATGGACTTTTTTTTTTTTTTTTTTTTTTGCAGTGGGATTCTTTTAGGGACCTTGGCAGACGCCTCAAATGATCGACGCTCCCTTTCAGCTCCACAAATTGTCTTCAATGTCCTTGGTTTCTGTGCAACAGTGGCTGCGACAATTATCTTTACAGTAATTGCGAAAAGGCAGCTGAAGGTATTACAAGACGAACCGCAACTGGAATAACTTCTCAATATACATTTTGGTCCAGGAAACACAACCCACTACCCTGGACTTCTCACGACAGCATATTTATACATGACTGGAGTGGACGAAGTTCTATTTTATTGAACAACTTCATCCATAGAAAGGTGGTTATTGCATGATATCGTCAATGGTGTGATACAGCGCGGAGGAGAACTAAAACATCTAACCTAGTATAAGACTATAGAGGCCATCTTTTCTTTTTCACTATGATTTCTTTTCGCTTCTTTAAGTCTCCATTTCTTTCAATTGTTATTTGTATATGATTGAAATCTCAGCCTTGAAAAGGTGAAATTGGACTTGGGGAAAAGTTGTTGCTTGTAAATGAAAAATATAGCGTTGTTGACTTGTGCAGTAATATGTATTTTATTATTCTGAAGTTGCTGCCATTAGTTTAAGAAAAGCAAGAATGCAGTATTGTTGATTGATTCATGTCGGTGGTGGTGTGCTGTTCTTGTGCTCTGTCAATTGCAATAGTTTATTAGATTTTGGCCGACAAGAAAAAGGATAGACCCTACTGAGACACAGGATTAGTTGGACTATCCGAAGGTCTTTTGTATATGTTTTTGTGTGGGTATAATGCTTTGGGATGTAGGGTATGGCAATATTCATTTAGCAGTTGCACTGCACAAGGTTCTTTGAATGGATGCTTCATTATTTTATTTTTGTGTATCAAATGTGTGCATTTTTTTTTTTTTTTTGTAGTTGGTTTCAAACATAAAACGCGGTATGAATAGCTTTGCGCTTTTTAATTCAAATCTCTACAAATTCAGCAAAGAATTTGACTCTCTTAAATATGAACATACGAAAAATCAAGAGTTTTACAAGGTTTGAAAAAGAAATTTTATCTAAGCATGGTAGTTTTTTTACCATACTACAAGGGTTTTAACTATTCCAGAGTCGAGTCGAGTACACTTATAAAGAGGTAAATTTTTCTCAACTTCTATATTTACTATATATAAAACTTGAATCTGAGATTTTATTTAAGAGAATTCAGACTTCTTATCACTTGAATCAAGTGATATCGGTTAGCATATAGAAAACTTGTTTTGCCCGAAATGTGGACAGACTTGTTCGTTTCATGAAGAAATGATACTAGTAAATGCAATTGTATGTGAATGTGATCGTTTAGCATCATTCTTTGTCATGCAAAGGAGCTATGTTTTTTCCATGTGAAAATGTTAAATTCCATTGTACCAATAGATGGGTTATAGCAGGAGTTGAACCCATTCTTTAAATTTCCAAATTTGACAACTTTCTAAGAGTTAAAAGCATCCACGTTGTTGCACATTGACCTTTGTAGTGTGTTGTGTTGTGTTAGGTGTTGCTTTCTACTTGTTCCGAGTTCTTGTCTTAACTTGCACGCACAGAGACCTAAATTCTCGTTTCAGACCACAACAAATGTGTATGGGCGAATGTTACTACAATCTCTGAAAGAGATAGAAAGGTCACATTATGATGACACGTGTCTGCCCCTCACTGCTACCTAACCAACGGTCAAAACTCATTGGATTAAGCACTACCGTTACAAAACTCATTTTTAGTTGCTCTTCAATCTAATTGGATTAAATAAACAGTAGAAATGATATATTTAATCATAAAATAACATTTTTCATTGCAAATCTAATAAGATTTTTTTTTTTAAAGTAAGATCTCAGTTAAGCACATAACTTAATCATCCACACAATGTATTTAAAATAAGAAAAATTTTGCAAATAATAAATTACACGCTAGTTTCTAGAGCTATATTAAATTCTGTTGCACAAGGATTGCGATTAAAGTTAAAAATGTAGTTACTAATAATTATTGGTATCATCAGTAAAAGACTGTTTTTGCTTATGTGACAAATCGGATTTGAATCATGATGTACGTAGAAATATTAAATTAATTGTTGTAAAATTTTTACTATTTTTATGATTTTGTCTGAATAAAATTGGATTAGTTAAAGCTATATGTCCTTTTTTTTTTTTTTTGAAACATTAGTTAAAGCTATATGTCCTTTGAATCAAACTAAATATGCTCTAAATATCAATGAATTAGATAAAAAAAAAAAATTAAAAGTGTAATTGACATTTGAAATGAAAATCAAGAAGGAAGGGAAATAAAATCAATGGCTGTGATTTGTTTGATGGGACCACTAAAAGAAACTTGCCAGCATGGCATATTTATGGACCCGATCAAACACGGCACAGAGAGAAGGGACGACCACATGGTGGTCAAGATGATCGGTCCTTGTTCAATGATCAAACGGTCATTAATATTTGTTTTGAGAACGATTGAGTGGGACCACTTTCATTCTATTTAAGACCACTTAGGTTCCTTTTAATTATTTTTTTATTTAACAACTTGAAAGTAAAGATGAGGAATATCCAACCTAATTTTCATCACTTCAACCACTAATCTATAAGGGAAGAACTTTTTTAATTGTTCTTCATTAGCAAATTTATTCCCTTTTATGGTCTAATGCTAGAATCAAGTTGAATCAAATTTTAGAAAAAATTTATCAGTTTTAAAAGTTTTTTTTTCCATCATCACCATTACAAAGAAAATTTATTTAAAGTAGAATCAAATATCTCATAATATTTTCACCATCATACCAGTTTTACAGTTTATAATAAGAGTAGAAGTTTATAATTGCATCCTCCATATTTTATAATTACTTCATAATATTGTAATTTTTTTCGAATTATATAAAACACACAAGAATTATGAGACAACATACTCCTTCATAAAATTATAGTAATTTTATAAATAATATTATAACTTATATCTAGATTTTAAGTTTGTTTAGGTCCCATTTTCATAACTATTTAGATTCTTAACTTTTTTCTATTTTAACGTAAAGGTTGAAAAGAGTGGCAATTCGAACTCTCAGTCTTTTATAAATGTCATACCCCATGACGGGATGAAGAGTCATCCCATCTTGAATAAGATGGCGATTCTTAACTTTTTTTTATATGCTTAATAATTGAGTTCAATTATAGATTAAGAAGGAATATATTCCAGTCAATGTTATTCATGCATTTAAGAAATAACAGCTCATAATTAAAAAAATTTGTTATATAAATATTTCATTGTTATTGAAGACATAAATTATATTTATCTTAATTGATTTTGAGGGCATTTTGTATCATATTTATTTTTTTAATTAATAAAGAGATTAGATAATTTAAATTGATGGACTTGCATATTAAAGGGTAGTCCTCATTTTTTTAATTAAATAAAAATTAATTTGATAAATTAACGATATTAAAATTAAAACCTATCTCTCATGATATTTTTTGAGAAAGAATTCGTATCCTAAATGTGATAATGAATTATATATACATATTTCAACAATTATAATTATCAATATATTTATATGTTAGTTAAAAAGGGATATATCTATATTATTCAAGCGAATTATCATGCTCACCAACTGACAGAACTTGAAAGAATCCAAAAATAAATTCAAAAAAATAAATTTCTGAAGTGTTTGAAATGATGGGGCCTGTGAGTCAATTGCCTCACCACCTCACCCATAAATTCCAAGTGAGGCGATGAATTGTATTATTATTGTAATTATTTCTTTGAACATTTTACTAATGTATTAGATTTTTTGTTTCTTTTGATTTTCATTTGTTAAATCATGCCAAATGGCTAACAGCTAAGCCTCCTTATCATAAACTACCAAAACAAAAGACATCTTGATGAGAATAAGCTAAATTAATCGACAAAACTACAACAAATAAATTCTATCAAAAGGGTCATCAATCACTTTGAATATTAGACAAATCCAAATGGCAGCATGTTCATAGGAACAAAGAAGTGGGTATTCTCCTGCTTCTCTGGATTTCAGAAGTGGAGAGGATTCCAATTCCAGCTGGAGTCACTGTGTGTGTATTCAAAGAATTGAGTTCTGTTAAGAACTGTACATTTTAAAAAATGGATAATAAAAAATTCACTGCTATACTTCGATCTAATGGACAAAGTTCTCGTGTTATGAAAGACTTGATTGATATGAAAATGTATTCAAATAATTCGACGCTTTCAAAAAAAAAATATATTTTTAATACATCAAAACGATATGAAAATATACTCTCAAAATCATTTGAAAATTTTGTGATAAATTTTTTTATACTCTTAAAAAAAATGTTCAAAATGTTTTTAACAGAATATAAATAAATATATGGATAATAAACATGACGTCCAAATCTGCTACTACAAAAGAAAAGACCAAATCATAGAGAAAAAAAAATGAAGCAAAGCAACGAAATTGTCATCTCAAAAGTCGCTCTCAAAACAGATGCAAAGAAACTTCAAAAATTGCCCCAAAAGAAAAAGCAAGCAGCTTTGCATTGCATTACTCTGAGGAACTCGTCGTCAACATACATCAGACAAAAACTAGCCCACAAAAAGAGCAAAAAAAGAAACACACAGACTTCTCCTCTTCTTCTCTCTCCCTCTTTATTTTTCTTTTCTTGATTGATTGGAGTGTGTGTGAGCAATTAGTTTTGGTTGGTGAAGCAGAATAAATGCATTACTATGTACACAGCCTAATCGTGGTCACTGAACAAGACAGATTAGGAGGTTCCTTTCTTTTCTTTAATTCATAATGACATTAATTTCAGTTTTGGTGGCTAAAAAAAAGAAAAAAGATTGCGTTTTTATATAATGAGAGAAAGAAATGGACATGCACGTGGTTTCATCTGCTGGTGGTGGCAACCATATGTGCTTGCATAGATCAGGGGAAAGAGAAGAAGGCTTTTTAAAGCAGTTTATTAAATTGGTTCACCTGCTGCTTTTGTTTCCTTTCCAGCCGAGGTAACTGGTTACTGGGTGATTCACCATTTTCATTTGCAAGAAGTGGGCATCACCATCACATCACAATCCCATGCCTCAAATTGCATTTTTTTAACTAAAACCCAGAAAAGAAAAAGCCTTTGGATCTTTGTCTTCATGCCTATAAAGAAATGGGTTTTACTTATTTTTCCATGTTTTTGTGTGCAAATATATTTTTTACAAGTTAAAAGCTTTCTTTAGTTTCAGTGAGAGTTTGGGAAATGCTGCTGTGTGGTGATCATGATCGTAGATTGTGTTCCTTGCTGTAAAAACTCCAAGAATCACTTGTAGTGAAGCAGCAGCAAGGTCAATGGGATCCAGCAATCAATAATGCCAAACGGATAGATCCAATCCATTGTTTTTATCAATATTTTTTGTACAGTGAGCATGAGAAGGTTTTATCAATTTGGTGTCTCTCGTGCTCTTTTGTTCTTAATTTTTTGCTTTCTTGGATTCATCTCTACCGTTTCGCCAGCTACTGAGAAGGAGATCTTGCTTCAATTCAGGGCAGGCATCACTGGAGACCCCAACAACAGTTTGGCTTCTTGGGTTTCAAGTGGCAATCCTTGTAACTACAGTGGTGTGTCTTGCAATTCGCTTGGATTCGTAGAGAAGATTGTTTTATGGAACAAAAGCCTATCTGGGTTTTTATCCCCAGCATTATCAGGTTTGAGATCTTTAAGAATTTTGACATTGTATGGAAATAATTTTAAGGGTAATATTCCTCAGGAATATGCAGAGTTAAGCACATTGTGGAAGATAAATTTGAGTTCTAATGCCTTGTCTGGGTCAATCCCCGAATTTATTGGTGATTTGCCAAGTATTAGGTTTCTTGATTTGTCAAGGAATGGTTATAGGGGAGAGATTCCATCTTCTTTGTTCAAATTTTGTTCCAAGACGAGGTTTGTTTCACTTTCACGCAACAGTCTTTCCGGTCAAATTCCCATTTCAATCGTGAACTGCACTAATCTTGAAGGGGTTGATCTCTCTTTCAATAATCTCAGTGGTGAATTGCCTTCTCAAATATGTGACATTCCTGTGTTAAAGTATATGTCTTTGAGGAGCAATGTACTAACTGGGAGTGTGCAGGAGGAGATTTTAAGATGCCAGGAGTTGAGTTTTTTGGATCTTGGCAGCAATACGTTCTCTGGTTTTGCTCCATTTGAAGCTCTTGGTTTCCAAAACATGAGTTATTTCAATGCTTCTTACAATGAGTTTCATGGGGAGATTCCTGAGATCGGAACCTGCAGTGGAGGACTAGAATTCTTTGATGCTTCAGGCAATGATTTTGATGGAGATGTCCCATTGAGCATTACAAACTGTAAAAGCCTCAAAGTTCTTAACTTGGGTTCTAACAGATTGAACGGAACTATCCCAAATGGGATTGCAGACTTGAAAAATCTTAGGGTGCTTAATTTGAGCAATAATATGATTGATGGGACAATCCCTGCAGGATTTGGAGGTATTGAGCTGCTTTTAGTCTTGGATTTGCACAATCTCCACCTCAATGGCGAAATTCCTAGGGATATAAGCAACTCAACGAGTCTGCGTGAGCTGTGAGTCTAATTACCATCTTGCTATGCTTTAGTTTCCACCAGCACTCTTTTAATTCAAAATTGAAACTTTTCTGACATTGTTGATGCAGGGATCTTTCTGGTAATGGTTTGAGTGGAGAAATTCCTGACACATTTGACAATATGACTTGGTTAGAAGTTCTTGATCTTCATCAAAACCAATTCAATGGTAGCATACCAGAGACTCTAGGAAACCTAACAAACCTCATCCTTCTTGACCTCTCGCAAAATAACCTTTCAGGGGCGATCCCATCTTCCCTTGGAAATTTGGCAAACTTGACAGATTTTAATCTCTCCTCCAACAGCCTTTCAGGTCCCATTCCTTCAATACCAAAATTCCAATTTTTTGGTGCATCTGCATTCCTTAACAATTCCGGGCTCTGTGGTCGTCCTTTGGAGAATTCTTGCTCAGGCAACCCCACATCTCCATCATCAAAGAAAAGCAAACTGCTGAGTACTTCTGTCATTGTGGCAATTGTTGCTGCTGCACTGATCCTCACTGGGGTTTGTGTGGTATCAATTATGAACCTTAGAGCACGCAGTAGGAGAAGAGAGGATGATGAGACAATGGTTGTTGCTGAGAGCCCACCCTTGGGTTCGACGAGTTCCAGTGTTATAATTGGGAAGTTGGTTCTCTTCAGCAAGACATTGCCTTCGAAATATGAAGATTGGGAAGCTGGTACGAAAGCTTTGCTT
The DNA here is from genome assembly GCA_949634005.1 of Mallotus japonicus. Lineage (NCBI taxonomy): Eukaryota > Viridiplantae > Streptophyta > Magnoliopsida > Malpighiales > Euphorbiaceae > Mallotus > Mallotus japonicus. Next base: position 12,577 of record CATIWK010223150.1, read on the forward strand.
GACAAAGAATGTTTGATAGGTGGTGGTTCAATTGGAAAAGTCTACAGAACAAATTTTGAAGGTGGGATTTCAATTGCTGTGAAGAAGCTTGAGACTTTGGGTAGAATCAGAAACCAAGATGAATTTGAGCAAGAAATTGGACGATTAGGTAACCTTCGCCATCCCAATTTGGTTGCTTTTCAAGGTTATTACTGGTCCTCAACGATGCAGTTAATTTTATCTGAATTTGTTCCAAATGGTAATCTATACAATAATCTACATGGACTTGATTATCCAGGCACCAGTACTGGTGTTGGCAATAGCGAATTGTACTGGTCAAGGAGGTTTCAGATTGCTCTCGGAACAGCAAGAGCACTTTCTTATCTTCACCATGATTGTAGGCCTCCAATTCTTCATCTTAACATTAAGTCTAAAAACATACTGTTAGATGAAAACTATGAAGCTAAGTTGTCTGATTATGGGCTAGGGCGGCTACTACCTATTTTGGATAACCATTTTTTAACCAAATTCCATAATGCAGTGGGGTATGTTGCACCAGAGTTGGCTCAGAGTCTAAGATTGAGTGAGAAATGTGATGTGTATAGCTTTGGAGTGATACTTTTAGAGCTGGTAACTGGTAGGGAACCAGTAGAAAGTTCATCAGCAAATGAGGTAGTGGTCTTGTGTGAATATGTTCGTAGCTTACTGGAAACTGGGTCTGCTTCAGATTGTTTTGATAGAAACTTGCGAGGTTTTTCAGAGAATGAGTTGATTCAGGTTATGAAGTTGGGGTTGATTTGTACATCTGAGGTTCCTTCAAGAAGACCAAGCATGGCTGAAGTTGTTCAGGTCCTTGAGTCCATAAGATCTGAAGCAGAATCTTCATAGTCAAGTAAAGAGCCTTAGGGGGTCTTTCTTGGACCATCTTAGGGCTGAATTAACCATGTCCATTCAATCATAGAAAGTAGTCTAGCTGGAAGGTGGTGCGGGTTAGCTGTGCAGAGAAAATGAAGTTCATATTTAGGGTGAAGAAAAATAGAAAATCATTCTTTTTGAATTCTTTTGGGATTACTATTATTAAATTGTTCCTCAAATGTGTATCTTTTTGCAATAAAATGATTCATTTCTTGTATATCATATGCTGATAAAAACTAAGATTAACTGGATTTTAATACATTTAAATATTTTGTTGTTTCTCCTTCACATGAGACAGAATCTTTAGATTAGCTGTTAGTTTTTAATAGCTATGAGAGGTGCTGCTGCATCAGCCACAGGAGTAATATACTAAGTTTCCTTTCCTCTGGCTAACGGCAAGTACATTTTAATAATCTTGGTTGTTATTTTTTCATCAAGTTGACAACGCTCCTTGAAACCTGATGAGGGCTATCTTTAAATCCTGATGAGTTCCTTCATATTTTCCACCTTCTACAATTGCTTTAACTGCTGATAATTCAGACATACGCACTACACAGATTCAAAGAACTTGCAGGGTATGAAATTGCTGTAACTTTTTGTGAAAAAACTGTGGTGTGGATGGATAATGCCTTGGAGATCAAAGTAGAGAAGGCATGTATCTGAGAGATTTTGTATCTGGTTCAACTTTAGGGTGGATAGATTTATTGCTTCATCTGGTTTTGTTAATTGATTTTAAGGGTGGCATCCAATCTAATCAAAACAGATGAAATTTTCTCCAGTCATTGTTCAGTTAGGACCATCTCTGCCTCAAATCTGAAATACAAGCAAACTAAAGAATTCTTTTAAATATGTTATGATATTTGCAAATATTTGATATTATACATTGAAAGAATTATTCAAAACATGGAGGAAAAATTGGTGTGCCTATTTTTGGCATCAATGATTTACAGAAGCAACACAGTAGATGAACCTTCTATGTACTGATATTGTCCAAAACCACTATTATTACACAAACAGCTGCAAGAGACTCCCTACCAAAATTTTTTTGTGTTGGAATTACCTGAACATTTCAACTGCGAGATTTACATGTTTCAGCAATTTTCTGAATTCTGTCCATAACTACGGGAATATCTCTTTTAGTCAAGGCAGTAAAACAGAAGCCAAACCATCCAGGTTCAATACAATGACAACAAGATCCAGGAATTGCATTGAGCTTAGCTGAATTCACCAATTTGTCCCAAAGCTCAAGCTCCCCTTTCTCACTGTAAGAACTGATTAACTCACTCATGTCAGCCCAACAATAGAAACCACCACTGCCTTTTATGCATTTAATGTCTAACTGCTTCAGTCCTGCTGCAAATGCGACATACATCTTTCGCAACCTATCCCTGTTAGTCTGAATGAAATTTTGAACAAATTTGGTATCTGAAAGCATGGAAATAAGTAGATGCTGGGTTGGAGCTGAAATGGATGAGAACCGTGCCAACTTTTTTGCAGCAGCCAGAACATTAACATTGGAGGAGTAGAGAACACCCGCTCTGAAACCTGGCAGAGACAGATCTTTTGATAGACCATATACTATATGCACTCTGTCCCTGTCTGAATCTTCTAAATCGATGAGTTCTGCCATGCTCACAAACTCTTCATTTCCATAACTGGAACTAACAAATATTTCATTACACACTATATGTATGTTCTTTTCCCTGGCAAAGTCCAGAAGGCTATAAAGTGTTTCCCGATTAAGCAGATTGCCTACAGGACGTGAGGGGTTCGAGATTATCATCCCACGAATTTTCACCCCACGTTTCTTTGCCTGGTTGAATGCTCGGTCAAGTGCTGTTATACTCAAACTGAAGTTGTCAGAACTTCGACAAGGAACAGGTATTATATCCACCCCTGTTCGCAATTTTACATCCCTATCAAATCTGCATATTGTTTTTGAACTTCAATTCTTTCATAAAAAAGCAGATTATTTGAATGGCTTTGGAAATAGACAAATTAATAATTACCCTGGATAATATGGTGTTGGAACAAGAAACGCATTTCCAACATCTGCTAAACAGAAGCTAAGCATCTCAATTGCAGGAGTTGCACCTGCTGTCAACACTATTTGTGAGGGGTTAAAGCAAACTTCTTTTTCCAGGATTTGAGTCATGAATTCCGCCACAGCCTGCTGGGAAAGTGCCATTAGAGAAGAAAAAGCTACATGCAGTTAAAAAGGATGCGATCATGTGCAGTGTAGCAATGTTCACAACCTATGCTAAAACTTAAAATAACGACCTATGGTATATGTCAACTTATAAAAGAAACCTACAAAAGGATAATCTTGAACACATTTATCCAATTAGATGTGGAACTGTTGAACATGAGACTTAAGTCGCATTCAATGAGCGGTTTGCATTAATCATGAATTATGGAAAATATGAACAACTGAGAGCATAGTATGAACTTGATATATAGCTCAAGATACTTGAGCTTCAAGATAAACCATTCAAACCCAAATGGCACAAAGTATTGATCCAAGAAAAAAGAACAAATTCCTGGACATAAAGTTGCAGATGATTGTTATCAAATAAACTTGACTAAAAGATACTACCTTTAGCACATTACAATAACGAATACAGAAAAGAAGAAGAATAAGAATTAGTAAATACCACTTTCAACTTCATTAATCCATCAAAAGGCTGGTAAGCAGCAATCCCACTAATACTCAGCTCCTCTTCTCCACCACCCACCATCGCTCCTCTTCTATTCTCAACTAGCCACTCCTTCACCAAATCCAGATTTAACTACACACATTCAATAAATAAATAAAAACACTCATTATCACAAACACCAACTAAATCACCAATAGTAGCCAACGACAAGCTTAAACTAACCTTGTTCTCCGCTAGTCCGACTTGAATAACTCCATTAGGGTTACACAACTCATCATACGGATCCTCCAGAACTTTTCTCAACCCAACATAATAAACCGACTCACCACCCTTCAATATCCCCGTGGCCCGACCAGAAACATAGGCCGGCCGACTCGGACTTCTCTGAGAATTAAGACTTCGAGAAGCAGACCGATGAAACACAGAAAGCTCCGTAAGCTGCCCCTCCGACCCAGAACGAGAAGGTGTCGTCTGACTCGTAGAATTCGGCTCATCCAACGACGACGGAGAGTCTGGTTCGTCGTTGTCGTCACGGAACCGTTTTAAATAAAGCTGGAGAAAGTAGAAAAGAGCACAGGGTATAACTGATCCTAAAAAAAGACCTCCCCTTCCTTGAACTACCCCTTGTAGTGGTACTATAATCCTCATGGCGGTTCCTCCACCACTGGAAGTGGAAGTGGGTGCAGTGTTGTCGTCGAGTTCGGTTGTCCGGGCCTGGAAAAAACGGGTGCGGGTTCGGGTCATTTCGGAAACATGAATAACTTGCAAAAAAAGCTTGCTGCTTTACGGGTTCAAAAAGCCATATACGGTGGTTGTGGTGGCGGTGGAGGAGCAGTTTTCAGTGGGGAAACGTTAGAGTGGATTTTACAGGTTGAGGATTTTTTCTGAATGTTAATGAATTATTAATTTTTGTATTATATAAATTGTGAAAAAATTGTATGCCGTTCCTTGTTTGATGGAACTGCGGGATTAGCAATTTTTGGAATCTTGTTGTTGAGATATTATTTATTTGTTTACTCACTTTTAATTAATTATTATACCATTTTTTACGATTTTTTGCTTAGTAAATTAGGTGAAATTGGCGCCAATTAGATTTTAAATTCCAACATGATTTTTTTCTTTTATGATTTTACTTTTAGCAATGTATGGAAGTTGTGATTTTATTTCATGATTTTGAAAAATGCTTCCATTTGTGAGCGCAGCTTGGGTCTAATGGTCAAGTATCTCATTGACATATATAGGAACTCTGGTTCGAATCTTAACCTCTTTAATTTGTACATAAAAAAAATACATCCATTTACTAATACCATATTGGGATCGGCTAGTATATACTATTAATGTTTTAAATTTAAATTTTAATATATACTATCATATTAAATTAGTTATTAAAAGAATTTTTGCTGAATTACATGTCAATCAAAGAAATTAATTAGAGTTTAATGCATTGTGAATATTCATAGTTTTATATGAAAGGGAGAAGAAAAAAAACATCCATGCCATTGGCTGTGGTTTTATTGTAATTTCAGTCATGTCAAATAAACTATAATATACAAGACTCTTTTTATTCTTTAACATAATAATATTATTGATTTTTAAGGGGACAAAAATGAAAATCATAAGAATCTCCATGCTCCAATCAATGCAATAATAGGAGTAGGCAGAGAATCTGCCCACAATTTGCGGCAAAGTCCATCTCTTCTACTGCTCCACTTGCATGCAGACAACATTCAAATTCTACAATTTCTTCTGTCAATCACGGCAGCAACGACTCTCCAAAACCCATTTTTATGGATGGGATGGGAGAGATATGAGTTGAAGCGGACAAAAAAATTTAATAAATTGCATCATTAGAGCATTTCATTAAAAATAAATAAATAAATAAATCCTTGTCTTATACATATAAGTATCACACTCATGAGTTGAAATTAGGGGTCTCGCGGAAATTGGGAGATTTCTTTGGAATGTATCAAATTTTGGGGATTTTAAAAATTAAATTTTCAGTATCAGTATTAAATTAAAAAATTTTCATACCAATATCATACCATTTTTTAGAATGGTTCGGTACGGAGATTCGGTTCTTTAGGAACTAATCGGTACGATACGGTCCAAAATGAAAATTCGAAAATTTATATTATATACAAATTTATACTATTAATTGAATTTATATTTATTATTAAAAATTTGATATACTATATAATTGAATTTACTTTTCATTTATTGTCATTAAATTTAATTCATATGACTGAAAGTTAAAAACATATATAACATAAATTCGGTAAGACTGTTACTTACTTTAATTAAAACGACTTAGTTTTGCACAAAACTACTTCATTTTGATTATTTATAATATATTATATTATATGTTTATATGTATTAACATACAATAACGATAATAATTATAATACTATTACTTAGCTTATTAATTTTAAATAATATCAATAACATTAGATTACTTTCTAAAATAATAATCAATAAGTTATCAAATATAATAATAATAATATATTTTAATTGAAAAATTATAAATTTTGAAATACATACAATGTTAATTTTCTTATTTTCATATTCTTAGTTTAAATTGAGATATAATGGACATTCCATATTTTCATTTATTGTTGTTAATAATAACATTTTTTTATTTCTTATATTTTAAGTTTAAATTGTGTTGTAATAAACATTTCACATTTTTATTTATTAATTGAATTATTGTAATATAATAGACATTTTACACTTTTACTTGTCAATTGAATAATAATAATAGTAGTAGTAGTAGTAGCAGCAACAACAACAACAACAACAACAATAATAATGTTAATAATATTGAAATTAATAAAAATATTTTGTTAGTAATTTAGTTATTATATTTTAAACAGAAATTATATATATTAATTTTTATCATATATTATTATACATATGTTACATAATATATATTGTTTAATAATATAATAAAAATATATAATTAAGCTCACTACTATTTATTCATACATATATATTTTTATTAATATTCGGTACTATATTCGGTTTTTGATTCGGTACGGTTCTCGGTTCAATTTTTTATAAATATCCAGTACCGTACTAAATTAGTTATAAAATTCGGTTCGGTTCAATTCGGAGTTAAAATTATTCGGTTTGGTACCGTTTAATGTCTTTCGGTTCAGTATTTTCTCCATCCCATGTACAGCCCTAGTTGAAATAGTATAATTTAGGGATAAGGTACAAATTGCATCCTAAAATTTATTCTAATTTTCATATTTGACCTTAATATTTTTTTTCCTTAATTTTTGAAAATTGAACTATAGTGAACCATTTTTTAAAAAATTGTTGCAATTAAGTCCTAAAAATAAAAAAAGTTTAACTTTAAAGCAATAGCTCGAATAACAATGTAAATTGATGAAATTACTTTCAAAATAAATAGGGGAAATTACATAAAAAATCTCAACCTTTGGAGGTACTTTCAAATAAAACTCTATCCAATTTTTTCTTTCAAATATAACCACAACCTTTAAAACGTTATAAGAAAAAGCCCTCCTTGGATGACTGTACTGATAACAGGAGATGAAACCGTTTTTTTATGATCCATGGGGCCCACTTGGATGACTGTACTGGTAACAGAAGATGAAACCGATGCATTTGCCCTCCAATTAAGTGTTTCATTTTGGATTAGTAAACTATTTAGACAGATAAAAGTGCAACTTAGTTATTACAACAAAAAAACTCAGCATACTAGGTATATGGAATTTCAACTTAGCATACTAGGTATATGAAATTTCAAAAAAAAAACTCAGCATTACTAGTATAGTCATTCAATGAGGTTTTTTTTTTTATAACATTTCAAAGGTTGTAATTATATTTGAAAGAAAAAATTGGATATGATTTTATTTGAAAGTACCCCAAAGGTTGGGGTTTTTTTTATGTAATATCCCCAAATAAATATTTATGAAGTTTTAAAATTTTTTAAAAATTTTAAAGTTTATAAAAATATTTTTTTCTATTCAAAAAATATGATTTTTTATTTTTAAAAAATTTAAAAAAGTTAAAAATATTTTTTATAGATCTAAACATTTTGGAATCAAGTAATATACATTTATAGAAACTTTTACAAATTTTTGAGTGTATAAAAAATTTTTAATTCTTTTTTATTAAATGTATCTAACTTGATTCTAAACTTTTAAAATTTTTTTAAAAAAATTAGATGTATAAAAATTATTTATAACTTTTTTAAATTTTCAAAAAATATTTAAAAAATAATTTTTATAAACTTAAAAATTTAAAAAACAAAATAAATTTATATTTTAAAAATAATTTCATTAATTCCTATTGCTATTTAAACTTATTTTTATAAAATAATGTTAAAGTTAAATTTTTCTTTGATTTTTAGAACATAATTGCAACAATTTTTTAAAGGGTCCAATATAATCTAATTTTTAAAATTTGAGATCCAATTAGGACAAAAAGCTATTAAAGTCAAATATAAATTTTGAGGTAAAGTTGATGATCCATTTTGTACCTTATCCTGTATAATTTAAAGAGTTTCATAGACAATTTAGTCATTTATTAATGATAATCTATGAAAACAATTGATAACATGGGCACATTAAAAAAATATATATAATTAAAGAGTCAACGAGAAAATAATTTAATAGTTACTTTTTAAGAATAATTTTAAATATATAAATTAATTATTATTATTATTATTAGTATTATTATTTTATAAAATTAAATTTTAATTGATTTATGAATAAAAAGTTATGTTTTATTTTATTGTTCACCAAATACTTTGATAATTTGGTTTTCATATTGATAAAACAGTATTATTAATGTTCAAGGAAAAAAAAAGTATCATTAAGGATCGATCCAAGCAAATTGCCAAATTAAATGCGTGGTCTTTTTCCACTACTTTTTTCTAGTTTAGGAACTTAGGACCATTCCTCCTTTTTTTTTTTTTTTTTTCAACCCGTCTGAGGACCATTCTTATGACATAAAAGTTACAACTATTTTTCTTTTTTTTGAACAAACAATTATTTTTCATTTATTCACATGATTTAGTACTCCTTTTGGCCATATTTAATTCGCGAAATAAAATAAAAATAAGATAGTTATTTCTATTTTTTGTTTTGGTTTAAATTTTATTATGAAATATCAATTTTATGGAATAACAATTCTATAATTTTTGAAGAATAGCTATTTTTTCAAAAACTAAAAATAGAAATTCTTTATCCATTGGAATAGACTATTTCCACTTTTACTCTTCTCTTATGTTTAAGCTCTCATTTTTTTTTTAGAATAATTTAATTCAGATTTTTAATATTTTTTAATTTAATTTAACTTAAGTTTGACAACCATAAATTATATAAATTTTATTTATTTTATATGTTTGTATTTTTATGATTAAAAAATTTTAAAAATATAAGTGTTGCTTTCAAAAATTTTTAAAAATTAAATTTTTTTGGTTTAATTAACTAAATTTCACTTTGATCTTCTTTTTTTCTCAGTTGATGAAAAAACTACGGCATTTTTTTAGAAAATTCAGGTACTTTGAAGTTTGGAGCTTTAAAAAAAAATTATTTTAATACCATTATCTTTTTTTTTTTGTTCACTGTTATATGCTAGTATTTTTTTTTTTGTGTTTATATTTTTTTTTCTAACATCAATAATATGTTTGTATTTTTTTTCTATCGTTTAGATAAAAAATAAAAATTTTTATTTTGATCAGAATTATAATAAATTTTTCCTAAAAAATTTATTTATTTTATTTACGTGTTAATTTTTTTTATATATTATATGTTTAATTTTTTTTTATGTAAAACATGCTAAAGTTGTATGTCTATTTCATTTTGATATAATAATGAAATTCATTAATAAAGGTATCAATGTCATTTACACTTAAATCTACTTATCCCTCATAGCAATGCTTATAAACCAAAACATGGAATAAAAATAGAATAGTAATTCTAGATTATGAACCAAAGCATGGAATAGTAATTATTTAGGAATAACTATT
>CATIWK010223211.1:0-14295 GCA_949634005.1 Mallotus japonicus
GATCATTGAATTAATGGTTTTAATTATCAGATTGCAAAAAGTGCAAATCCTTTGAAGGTAAAAATCAACTTGTTCTGCCATTAATAATCATTGTGTAGCTTAATAAACATAATAACTGAAAAGAACTTGCTTTGCTTTCGAGAATGATTCTGCCAACTCTCTCGTAATCTAGAAACAAAAATGCTGATTGCTCTAGTGAAATTTAATTAACTGATTAAGACTTAATCAATCATTAAAGATAAGCCATTGGCAAAAGAACAGAAGTCAAACAATGTCTTTATCATTTTAATTTATACGTATAATCTTGATTTTTCATTTATAACAAGATTGCATTTTCAAATTAATAAGTTTAGTTTGAAGTGTAAACTTAATTTTTCACTCCAATACTTCATCTTTTCTTGTAGTATCTTCCACTTCTCTCACCTTTTTGAAGCTAAGAATCCACATCAAAGTTAACCATAAATTGGTTAATATTTATTATTATTATTATCTTAAAAGCTTTTCAATATGATATATATTTTTTTTTTCTGTCAAAACATTGTAGACTTTTTTTTTTTTTTTCACTTTGACACAGACCAAAAAAATTATAAATATAATTAAAATTAGACACTTTGACACATATTTTCTATTATATCCTATAGTTAATAGTATAAACTTATATTGTTTTACTAAAATTATATTATTCATATAAAAATGCATATTAAATAGACAGTTATTAGTAAATTAACTTATTAATTATTTTTTTTAAGAAAATGATGCATAATTTATTATATAATTTTGAAACAGAGGGAATATTTTTCATTTTTTTTTAAGTGGAAAGGTCAATGTGCTAACTGGATATGCAGTCTATTAAAAAATAAAAATTACATTTTATTACAAGCAACATCAGTCTTCCAAGAATAAATATGTAAATGTATAAACGATATGCAGCATGGCATTTCCAGCCACCAATATTAGGGCCATGAGCTGTAATTCTTTTTCTTGGAATTCATGTTTGTCATGCTTACAAGACATTCACGAGTTCAAGAAATGGTTTATACAATTTCAAATTTTTACAATGCACAGATCAAGTGTGATCCACTTTTTGAATTGTTTTTAAAAGATAAATTTTTTAAGGCACATGTAAAGTTAGTCCAGATATCTCCTGAATGTGTGTGTATATATATTGAAAATGCTCGATCATAAATTAAACAGAACAAGATATAAGGTGTAGGACATCCTGTTGCATATAGGCTTGAATATGGAATGGAACATCCCGAGACATAGTAAAATAAAAAATGAAGGTTTGTGATCTTGCCCAATAAACTAAACGACGGACTACTATATTACATGAACGAGGCATAAAATGAAAAGAAATATGTTAAAAATGTTGAAGCGAGCTAAAAAAAAAAAAATCACTAATCAAGGAGAAAGATTATGTTCCACTAATTTAGAAGATAATTGTAGAGTAATTATATATAATTTGTGTATTCCATATGAAGGTAGTGTTGACGGCACTCTTTGGATCACAGACCCTTTTTCTTTGTTACGGAAAAATAGAGGGTTAGTGAGGGGAGTACTGAAATAGCTTAGTGATGGCACAAATGTACTTACAACCCTTTACTCAAGCATAAGAAATATAAAGTCGTCGCTCGGTATCACTTGAGAAATTGTCTGTTTAAGGACTAAGACAAACTCGGATCCCTCGCTTGGAACCACATTCGCCCATTGGAAAAAGCATGAGGTTCAGATGTCGATGTCGGTAGGATTAGGCTCTTTATATTCAAGGCATCTCAATACCGTCAGGATGCTGAGTAGGGCTGACCTTACTAGTTTTATATAGTGCTTCCAAGAAACATGTACTATTGTAGATCAACCATTACAAACAAATGCAAACACAATATATACATACAAACACATAATAACAAGATAGAATGATGCATGAGCATGGTAAATGTGTAAACATGATATTTTAATGCATGATCTTAATAAATGTTGAACTAATAGCATAATAAGCACACATGGTATAAACATAGAATTATGATAATATCATACAATCATAGCATAGAATTATAAACATGCAATCATAATAATGCCATGTGGTGCATGGATCATATGATAATGGCAAACAGAAAATAACAAGACAAACAATTTATTTAGCATGATAATTACGGCAAAAATCATGTTATGGACAATTATAAGCATGCTAAACAAGAAAATAGGAAAGTAAATAAAAGGTTTAATGGTGAAAAAATTCCAAACGTTTGTGACATTTTACAATTTTATCACAACTTTTTAATTTTGGAAAAAATGTCCTAATTTTTCAAATGTTTGTCAATTTTTAACACAAATCGTTATTTTGTCAAAATTAAAGAAAAACGTTGATGAGACATCATGTAAAATTTCAAATTTGCCCTTCTTAATTTGCTAAATTAATTATAGTCTATTAGTATAAAAAATTCAAACGTTTGAAAATTTTGGCAATCATATCCTAACTTTAAATTTTAGTAAAATATTTGAATTTTCATACAAATGATTATTTATTTAAAATTAAATAAAAACATAGACACAATAATAAAAAATCAAATTTACTATTGATAAATTGTTAAATTTATAAATGATTATCATTATAATAATTTTAAAAAATTAAAGATATTTTTAATATCAAAATTATTACTCTTAATAATTTAAATTTTTTAAGCATTTGATAATAATTTATTATTTGAAAGTAGTTAAAAATATCTAACTTTAGTTTATCATACTTATAAATATATATACATATACACACAAACATATATATTTATAATATTTAAAAATATATTATAAATAATAGCCATTAATATATTTAAAATTTTATTACATGTGATTTTGGTTTTTCAATTATCATGTCAACATTTTTTATTAAATTTTAATTAAATAATTTTAAAATTTTAAAGTGGGATAAAATTGCCAAAATCATAAACATTTAGATTTTTTATGCCAATAGACTTTTATAGATTTTATAATGCAAAGGGTAAATTTGACATTTTATTGATGCCAAGTCAGCATATTTTATTTGATTTTGACCAAATACCTAATTGTGCTAAAATTGCCAATAATTGGTGAAATTGGGACATTTTTGACAAAATTAAAAAGTTGGGATAAATTTGCAAAATGCCATAAACGTTTGGATTTTTCCCACCAATAGGCCAAAATAAAAAGCAATAAAAAGTGATAAATAAATAAAAAGAGACAAGGGATAAGAATGGCTAACACATTTACGAATATCCTCTACATGAATGCTTCATATTCCGAATTTCGGGGCCAAAAATCATTTTATTTGAAAATGAAAAATAACATTAAAAGCTAAAATAAAGAAAATAAGAATAAAACGCTTAAAAATTAAAAAAAATTAAAATGAACAATTTTAAGAATTAAGATTAAAAAGAAGTAGAAAAGCATTTTTGATGAATTATGTGAACCATTAATTCATAATATGAGTTTCCACAAGTTAGGCTTCAAAATGTTAATTTTGTACCTTGGATGGATATTTCTCACATCACAAATTATTGAACACATAATCAAATCATTATTTGAAAAGAATTGTGATCCATATTCTTGCATTTGAAACACATTATTGAAATAAAAAAAAATTGTGATCCATATTCTTGCATTTGAATGATTTTTATGATCAACAAGAACACAATGACACAAAAGTACTAAATTTATTAAAACCAAAGTGATTTTGAGAAGATTATAAGTGATGTGTGAAATAAAGAAAATAATACACATTTGATTACCATGAAAAATATAAATTCTTATTTATTAAAAAAATGTAAAATTTCATATTAATAAAAATGAGAAATATTTATTCATAAAAATATGGAAATTTAGGTAAGAAATGTAGAGAAATGAGTGCAAATAAAGACTAATTTATTAACTATGAGAACTTAAAAAAATAATTTATTTTAGCATTAATAGCAATAAAACAATTTGATTTATTTTTGGTAGATATTTGGTATATCTTTGGTATATGATACCAAATTAGGCATAAACAACAAAGGTAAGTTCAATATTATTAATCTCATGAAAAAGTAAAGCACAAATAATAATAAAAGAAGAATATAAAATTGCAAATTAAAGCAAATAAATAAAGAAAAAGAAGAGATTGACAATTTAGAAAAAAATAAAGCATAAATAGTAAGAGAATGAGAGCTTAAGATATGATAGCAATTGATATAATATAACAATATAAAGCATAAATTGAGAATTGATAATTAAAATTGAAAAATAATAAGCAGTGCTTGTAAAATAAATGACAATAAAAGTAAATCTTAGTAAAAGTTAGTAGGAGTTAGTAAGAGTAAGTAATTGAGATTGAGATCTTGAGATTGATAACCAGAGATATATAATGCAATAAATGATGCTAATGCAAATGCATGCTTACACAAGCATTAAATAAGTCCGAGATGCATGCAAAGGATGATGCATGATGCAAGCTAGGATTCATGTAATGTGATGCAATTCCGAGATTTATGCAAGTATGCAAGTGATGCAAGTTGGGGTGCATGCAAATATGCATCTAGAGGATCTAAAAATGAGCACACACATGATAGTGCTATGCACCAAGGAAGAGATATGCATAAAAGCAAATGATGCATGAAAATGCAATAATGCTTAAAAAATTGAAGGAGAAGTAGAGAATTAATGTAGTATTTATAGTATAGCTTAAACAAGAGTATATAAAGGTTAGTCTAATCAAGAAAGAAACATTAGATAACAAATTGATAAATTAACACTACAAACAACAAGGATCAAGACTCTAATTAAGCTAGAGACATCAAATAGACATCAATTACATTTAGAAACAAAATTGATTCATAAATTTAGATCAAAATGTCAAAAGCCCTAAATTGACATAATCTAAGAATAAAATATGCAAATTGAGACTCACAAGACAATCAAACCACATAAACAAGGTACTTGTATCAAAGGTTGTAACAACTAACACCAAGAACACAAAATATGCAAATTATGACATATAAATCAATGATAACTTATCAAGACACACAAATTAATATTCACAATCAAAAATAATATCAAGATGACTCATAAATGATAAAAACCCTAAATTAGAATATGATTTAAACAAAAAATGTCAATGTAGTAACAATTCAACAATCAAAGCAACAAAACACTCATTAATAATAACAATACTCAAACTTAAGTTGATCAACAACCAAAACATGAATTAGTATCAAAATAGATCATAAATCACATAAAAAATAAAAAAAATATTCAATTAGAAGTCACAAAAATACCAACAAACACAATTACAATCATCAATCAAAAGTAAGAACAAGGATCACACTTAAAAGAAGAGTTTAAAGAAATAAAAAGAAAATCATTATAAAATCATTTTAAAATAGAAAATAAAATTAAAATACTTTAACTCCATCATCCTAAGGTCTTAGGAAAGGGTTAAAATCATGCTTAAGAAAGTAGAAACCATTGTGAACCCTAAAAACCATCATCAGAGTCATTTGGGACGAAGAGAGATGAACAACCGAAATAGAGGCATGTCTAGTTGGATTTAAGGCCTCTATAGCCGGTCTAAGAGGCCTCAACAGTCAGATTTAGGGCGTGAATAGCTGATTTGGCTGTTTATGAGCCAAATCCGGTGAACAGCCAAATCTAGTTGTTCATTTTTGAATAGTGCAAATTTGCAATTCTTTGATTTCAAAACTCAAATACAAAGCCCCAAACCCTAGAATTGAGATGAGAATCAATGAGAGTGATGTTCTTGAAAGTGTTTAGTCTCAAAATTTAGGCAAGAACTCACCAAAAAATAATAATTGATTGAAAAGAATTGAGATTAAGCTTAAAGGGTTAAGTGTGGGTTTTTGTGAGTTTGGATGAAGAATTTGGTTTTTATTTAAGAGGAATGAATTAGCAGGAGCTAGGTTATGGTTTTGAGTGTTTGAATTTGGTATTTTTGAAATGAATTGAGAAGAAAATAGAGAGAAATTCGGTCTAGAGAAATTTTGGCATTATTTTCCTTTATTTTCCCTAATTTTCTAACGTTGTTTTAAAGAGAATTTTGGGTATCGATCTTGGTTTTTGTGCTGGAATTTTCTCTCTTTTTTTGGAAGTGGTAAAAGCCCCTTAAAAACTTCCTTAAAACTTCTATTTAAAGGAAAACAAGGTTAGTGGCATTTAATGTAAATAAGTTACCCTTTTTAGGGTTGATTATGTAATAGTATATCCCATTCCCTTATCAGCTTAACACTTGTCCTAATATATTCCAAATTTGAAATATTCTAAACTTGGAAAGTACTTTTTTGACAAGTGTACTTTTTTGGATAAAGATAGGTGAGGTGGACAGTCGTGGGGCCTAGTTTGACCATTAGAGGTTAAAATTGGACCTTTTTCAAATGGGACCTATTAACACAATGAATTTTTAGAAGATAGTTTTCAACTGAAATTCAACTCTGAGAGCTTGATTTGACCACTGAAATGTCCCATTGACCAATGTTTGACTTTTGTTCTCAGGGCTTCCAGAGGTTAAACCCTAGCTTCATGAATCAAAAACAGACTGAAAACTACAGAAAATAGACTAAAAACAGTTCTTATTTAGGACTGCACTTATTGGTTTAGAAGACACGACTCGAGTGGACTTCTCTCTCATTATTCTTATAAAACATCTTTTTCAATACTAAAAAGGTTTAATTAAGGTTCAGTCGGGGTTTGTTTTGGTCTTGAAATGGTGTAATTAGTGATTAGGCAAAGTTTTAGTTGTTTGGTTGGTCTTGAAATGGTTTGAATGTCAATTCTCTTCATTAAATTGATTGCATGATGAGATATTTTAGCTTTTTCATCATCAGCTTTTAGGGTTTTGAAAAATGACCCTAACAGGTAGTATAATGTGTATATAAGGATGTACATAACCCTGTAAAAATACACAAAACTAGTAAAATATATCTTGTATTGCTTTTCCTTTATTCTTGTATTTTGCTCTATATGGTGTCAAAGTAACTCACCAAGCTTGTATCTCAACAACCTACTTAGAAATCTACAACTATGGCTAAAAATACATTCATTTTCTCACATGGATCTCCGGCTGTCATCCAAGTTTTGTAAGATAATTCTCCCTTGCTAATCGAAATCAGACTCAATGATACATATTTTCCACTATGGTCACAACATATGGAGAAGTGAGTTGTAGCTTGAAACAAATATTACTTTCTTATTGGAGCTGCTCCGAAACCTCTTATTGGAGACAAAGCCTTAAAGGCTTGGCTTATTGACAATAACAGAGTAAAGAGTTGGCTTATTGATTCCATGAGCCCAACCTTAATGCAGAGATTTATTTGCCTTCAAATAGCCAAAGAAATATGGGATACTGTCTCAAAAATTTTTTTAATGATGGCTTGGATGAAATGTAACTCTTTGAATTAAATCAGAGGTCATTCACTACTCATCGGAAATGGAAGACCCTTGCCCACTTACTATAATAAACTTGTTGGCATATTTTAAGAGATTGATGCTCGAACTATAACTGAAGGAGAGGATGTGAATAGAGTTGTATCATTTCATAAAACCATAACTTAGCTTAGAACACATATTTTTTTAGTTGGTCTTAACTCGAAATTTAATAATGCTCGGTGTGAAATATTAATAAAGATCTACCTTTTGACCTTGAATCATGCTACGCATATGTATGCAGAGATTATAACCAATGATGCACAGTGGAGGAACCTAAGGCCATACTGGATAATGCAGTACTCTTGGTAGCATAAAATCGACAATAATCAAAATGGAAAGCATTGAGTAAGACTAACACATACACATGCTCTTATTATGGTGAAAATGGACACTCCAAAGAATGATGCTATGAAATTGTCGGTTACCTAGAATGATGGGATTTCTCATAAAGCCTTACAAGAAGATTGGTAAAGTTACTTTGCTATTACAGTACCCACATCCCATGATGACCTTAATGAAAAACTAGGTATATCAGATATTACTTAAAATAATACATGGATTATTGATATAAGTGCTGCTATAAATCATGTGACAAATTCTAATCATAATCTCTTTTTAATTCGACCATCAACCTAATGAAGCATATTGACTGCTAATGGAGGAATTTCTCTTATTACTCATGAAGGATCATTATCTAGTTCTAGCTCTCTTACTTTTGATATCGTGCTTATTATTGCATCTCTCTCTTATAAACTTTTATTTATTAGTCAAATTACCGATGCCTTAAAGTGTATTGTCAAATTTTGGCCTAACTATTGTTTATTTCAGGACATTGCAACACAATGAATTTTTTGCACTGATGTTAAACGAGGAAAGTTGTACTATCTTGGCATGAATAATGAAACGAGTCAACATTAGGGGCAAGTCAATAGTGCTATAGGAATTAAGGCCAGTAAAGGACAAGTGAGATTATAACATCATCGCCTTGGTTATTTATCATTTAGTTCTCTTCACAAAATAATTCCAGATTTATTTTTGAATGTAAGAGATTCTGAATTCCAATGTGAAATTTGTGAACTGGCAAAAAGCCATCACATTTTTTATTTACCGACTTTTAATAAAAGCTCTATACCTTTTATCATTATTCATTCTAATAATTAGGGCCCTACTCTTATACCTACAATATTTGGTGCTCGATACATTACAACATTTATTAATGAATGTACTTGCATGACCTAGGTGACTCTTCTCCGCATTAAGGGAGAAGTTTATTTTGTCTTTTAAGACTTATATCACATGGTGTCCACTCTATAACAATGTAAAATTTAAGTCCTTCAATATGACAATGGTGGGGAATACATCAACATTACTCCTTAAGAATTTTTCCTTGGGAATGGCATCCGTCACCAAACTTTCTGTGTTAGGACACCTCAATAAAATGGCCCTATAGAATGCAAAAATTGACAATTGTTGAAAGTTTTCTAGGCATCCTTATTCGATAAGAATATACCCTAGGAATATTAGGGAGAAGTTGCTTAGTCTTCTACTTATCTTATTAATAAAACTCCATCGTGAGTACTTGGTTTTTGAACCCTATTTTAGAAGCTTCAAGAACTAGTCTCAGCACCACCTCTTTCTAACCTTGAGCTAAAAGTATTTAGTTGTACAATGTTGTTCATCAGTTAGTGGGTAAACTAGATCCATGAGCAGTCGAGTATGTATTTATTGGGTATACCAAGCTCAAAAAAGAATATCAGTGTTATCAACCCCATACCAAGAAGATGTATATGACTAGAGATGTGACATTCCATGAAGATATCACATTTTATACTAATCCTCAGTGCTCTCTTCAGGGAGAGAGAGAGTCTAAGGATATTTTGAAGATAACACTCAAGACTTAAGCTAGATCAGAGTCTACATCAATACACAATCAAGTACTCCATTTGAACAAGAATCGAATATCATACCTAGACATGAAAAACTAAGTGTCTTACCTAGTTATGAACAACCAAGTGTCTTACCCGGACATGAACAACCGAGTGTCCCATTAGGTCAGGAAGTAGAACAAATAATTGAATTGAGGACCTTGCACAGTCATGATTGAGATAGTACATCTTCCTAATTATCACTAAATGTTAAGAAACTTTGAATGTGTATCATGAGGTAAACTCGTCACCTTTAGCATCCTCTAATATTGAACCACAATATTCCACCAGAATAAATAGAGGAATACCTTAACGACAATATAATCTTAACCTCAATATAAAGGCCAAATATCCTATACATAATTATATCCCATCTCATCATTTGTCAATATCGCATGCATTTATTATAAATTAATTATCCACTATATCTATTTCAAATAATATGCAGGATGCTTTGGCGAATCTCTAGTGGAAGAAAGCCATTAATAATGAAATGGAGGAATTATAGAAAAACTCTACCTGGGAACTCATGCAACTACCCAAAGGAAAGAAAATTAGGGGATGCAAGTGGATATTCACACTTAAACTCAGCTTAGATAGGAGCATTAATCACTATAAAGAAAGATTGGTTACAAAGGGATATATGCAAAAGTTTGGGATTTATTATAAAGATACACTTGCCCTTATAACAAAATGAACACCATCAGAGTCCTTATCTCTATATCAGTAAATCTTTGATGTAAAAAATGCATTTTTGAATGGAACTCTAGAAGAAATGTATATGGATCCACCACCTGAAATAAAGTGTGTAAACAAAATATACAAATTAAAAAGGGCATTGTACGAAAGTATGCAATCACCTGAGCATGGCTTGGAAGGCTATCAACTTTCATGAAAATCATTTGCTATAAACAAAGTGATGCCAACCATGCTCTTTTTATCAAATAGAGGATAGGTACAATCACTGCCCTTATTGTATATATTCATGATATGGTAGTTATGTGAAATGATCCAAATGAGACAGCAACACTTTAAAAACATTTATTAGCATAGTTTGAACACAAAGATCTTAATAATTTGAAATATTTTTTGGGGATTGAAGTTGTAAGATCGGTCCAGCACATCTTTCTATACCAATGAAAGTATGTGATGGACTTATTAACCGAAACATGCATGCTCGACGGTAAACCAATTGAAACACTAATAGAAGAAAACTATGGATTAAAGGCTGATGGGAAGTCAATTTACTTATCTCATATTAGACTGGACATTGCATATGTAATAAGTGTTATAAGTCAATTTATGCACATACCAAGTGAAGAGAATATGGAGGCTGTATATCGAGTGCTGAGGAACTTGATCTCCGGGCAACAGGTTATTCTTAGAAAGAAACAAAGACTATGACATTATTGGATATACTAGTGCAGATTGGGCCAGAGATCGAACTGATAGCAAGTTAACTTCTGGGTACTTTACATTTGTTGAAACAAACTTAGTAACTTAGCGAAGCAAGAAATAAAAATTCGTAGCAAGATCGAGTGCTGAGGCTTAATTTCATGAAATGGCTCATAAATTATCTGAATTACTGTGGATAAAATGCATTTTTCAAGATCTTAGTCTAAGCCATCCAAAGCCTGTGATGTTGTATTGTGATAATAATGCAGCCATAGCAATTACAAACATATGATAGTTTTAATATAGATGTATCCTAGTACCATTCTTGTAATATAAATGATATTGTACTTTATTTTTATGGTAATAAAATATTCATTTCGATAAAGTATTTATTTATTTGAGTATTTACCCTTTAGCATTATGTTAAATGAGCTTACTATTAAGAGTTGATAATATGAGTAACAAATTCATTTAGTACATATGCTATAAAATGTTTATAATCATTGCATTAATATAGGACAATATTAATCTATAGATTATCATCTCTATCTATTTTCCTTGATTGATATATGATATCAATAGTGGAAGGTAGTGAGTCTCATACTACTTGATATAAGATATCAGAATAGACATGTGGACACTCATGTGATGGGTAGATTGAACTATGACGTAAGATAAGTGATTTCATGGAAATTCACTTTTATCAACAAACACTATCTTGGACATAATAGTGCATATAATCCTTTGACCTGAGACGACACAATCATCCATATATGGTTGGTTAGAGTTTGTTACCACTTACATACCTATGTTAGCCTCTTATGGATATGGCGTGTGGTGGCTCTAGTTAGTTATATATAGGGATAAGTGATTGACCAAGATGGAATTCATTATCTAGAGTGAATCAGAATAAGATCCTATACTATCTAAGTTATTCTTAATGAATAAGAACCTAACCAGGTCAAAAGGAGATTCGTGCTAGAAAGGAGTTTCTAGTAGAAATTATGTTTTATCAAGAATTGAACTAAAGATGAGCTCATATGATTGAGGCAATAAGAGTTTGACTTGGCCATGGCTCTAGCCAATATTGGGATCTTGTAATGAAGGGACATTGAGTGCACTATAATTACGTTCTATGGTTTTTGTGAATCTATGGATAGCATTCATTTCTAATTGGGTAGTTATGACATTTATGACAGGGGTCACTCACGACTTATAGGAACTAAATGTGAGTAATTGGAATTTTCACATTTAGTTTGGAAAGAGTTTCCTATAATATAAAGAGTTAATATTATTTTCCATTGCCATTTGGACTTGAATCTAGTAAGTCACACACACAAGAGTTGCATTGATAATGTCAATTATTAATTTAATTATTAATTAAAGTGTTTAATTAATTAACTAAATTAATTGAATTGAATATGCGCTTATGTGAGGATCTAGCATATCCTAAAATCTAATTCAAATGTTAGGACTATTAATCATATGATTAAATATTAATTTGGACTTAATTTAATATGTGACATTCTGTTTATGGATAAAATTGATATTTTCCACCAATACTAGTTTGGTTTTGGCTCATGAAATGGGCTATATAGATGTAGCTTAATGGATGATAGAAGGGCTTGGATATTTATGTATTTTAGAGAGATTGCTTTTATTTAAGTGTTAGATAAAGCCCATATAATTAAAAGGTGTTGTAGAGATGGGCCTATTTAAGAGTTAAATGAGCCTAACTAATTAAAGCCTCCTTACTAAAGGAGATGCCATAAAAGCAAGAGCATGTGATGCTCAAGCTTACATGGTGGCCATCTAAGCACATGCTTTCCATTTAATATGATTGCATGACTGACACCATGGCAAGGTATCATAAGCATGCATCTTTAGTTAGTGGAGAATCTTTATATGCATGAGGTTGATTTTTTTAACTTAAAATAAGACTAAGTGGTCAATCTCTAGACGTATGAGATAGCTTATGTTTCACTTAAGCTTAACTGAGTAGAGGATATATATATATGCAAATTAGTCTCTCACATATACACTAAGTTAGTGGATGTTCTCTATACTTGACCACTTACCAATTCACATTAGAGACATTCAAAACACAAGAGAGAAAACAAGAGAGAGTGCTCATCTTTCTTGAGATAAAACATTATATTCAAGTCTTCTAGTTCATCTTTCTTTTTAAGTGTAGTGAGTGTGTGAGTGAAATACAAGAGTTGTATTTCATACATTAGCCTATAGTCATCATCCATAGAGTTTGGGTTGTGCAAGATTTATATAACTAGGAGGCTACATTCATCAATCCATTAGATGCAACAAGTCCTACATCACTTAAGCCAAGGAAGGAGCTCCAGTAAGTTTTTGGGTCATCAAAGGAGGTGAAGTCATTTCGGTGCTTCTTGTATGTTTTAAGCTAGAGGCTTCATACTTGGGGAGCTAAGAGCTTATGGATTCTTACAAACCATATTATAAAGCTAATTAAGCATACTACCAACATTTGAAGTTTATAAGAGTTACTATACTCCTAGATGTATGTCCCTTAACATGCTATAAGTTTTGTTGTTTGTGAATCTTTGATATATGTTTTCCATTTAAGCATTCATGCATTTAGTTGTGTAAATTACATATGATATGATTTTGAGTTATTTTGGATTCTTGCCTTCATGCGAGGATAAATTTTTAAAATTGACCCTAATTAGGTTCGTGTTGACACCATGCTTCCGCCCAAAATTGAGTGCATACAATCGATCCCTTTATATAGGATTAAACATGTTGATATTGATTGTCACTTTATCAAAAATTGCCTAAACCAAGGAGCAATCAGTCTCCTTTTTCTAGCTTCTCAAACTCAATTGGTAGACATTCTAACAAAGGCAGTATTTGGAAAGGACTTTCACAACTCACTTAACAAGTTGGACATATACTCACTAACTTGAGGGGGAGTGTTAAAGTGAGCTAAGGAAATAATCACTAACCAAGGGAGAAGATTATATCCCACTAATTTAGGAGATAATTAAAGACTAATTTATGTATTCTATATTTGGGTAGTGTAATGTGTATATAAGGATGTATATAGCCTTGTGAAAAAAATACACAAATACATTAAAATATATTATGCATTGAAATTCCTTTATTCTTGTATTTTGCTCTATAAAAAACACTTAGAAAGTTGCCAATATCATGCAAAACATAGGAAATTGAAGAAGAACAAGGCTACTTATGTTGAATTCAGCTGATAAGGACTAAAAAATCACTTTTAATTTCCACCTTGCAGTTCACAAGGCGCGTTACGATTTCTATACTGTCATATATCAAATTTTGACTCTCCTTGAAAACGGTTCGATGATGAAAACAACATTTTGAAGATGACAAGACTCTGTCTGTTCGTACTATTTTTGAAGTGTGCAAAAATCTAAAAAACCTAGAAATACCTAAACTGGAAATACAAAGTGATAAGTAGATCACTGAATCATTGAGTCGCATTTCAATTTTATGAAATGAATTCTCAAAATGATAAATTGCATTTTTT